>JBAMBO010001880.1:0-298186 GCA_037044535.1 Lordiphosa magnipectinata
GTAATTAAAAAAAAAAAAGAAAATTAAATAAAAAAAGGTAAGAAGCTTTCACATGTTGCTTGAACAGCAGCCACTTATCGTCTGAGAGCTCTGCCGAACTGCTCTGCCTTATTTATCATTTGTCAAGTCGAGGCCTAATGGAGGCCATAAAAATGTTTGTTTGCTGTTAACATTTTTTTTTTGAACGTTTGTTTTTTGAAAATTGAAAAAGACAAATTTGCAATTAATAATTAGTGTGCCCTACAAAAATTCGGAAAATTTGGTTTTTCGCCAAAATCTTGAAAACTGAAACTAAGATATGACTTTGACTTTCCAAACTGTATTCGGCATGGGTAGTATTAGTCAAGTAGGAATTAGTTAAATATGCTCGGGATTTGTCAGAATTTTACTTGTTTGCTGAGCCGTTAATTGTTCGAAAACTTTGGATCAAAACGGTAGGATTGAAATGGGTATGATTTTAGCCACTTGTCATTAATGACATGTTGCAGTTATGGGTTATAATAGGCAATATTTGCGAAAGAATAATCTATAGAAATTTTCGATCTATATTATCTGCAAGCCATTTTGACCAAACTTTGACAGAATTCTTTAAATACAAATACGCCGGTTACAGTCGGGCTTAAGCGACTTTCTTATTTGTTTGAATTAACATTGTTATACTCTGTACCAAAGGTATATAGAGTTCATTAAGTTTGTGCAAAAGTATGTAACAGGGAGACGGAATCATTTCCGACCCTATAAAGTATATATATTCTTGATCAGCAGATAAAGAGATAGAGGTTTGAAATGTATGGGACATATACTTCTTGTGTTTGCAGGTAGATCAAGTTTATTTTTTCCCCCGCCAATTGGAAAAAACGTCATATCTCCCACAGTTTTGTAGATAGATGTTTCGAACCTTTTAAAGATATTTAGTAATCAAGATTATTTATCGATTTGCCGAAGGAATGATAAAAATCGTATGAACGATAGTAGAGTTATAAGGAAAACAAACAATTATGATGGGTGGCAGCGGCCTTAACAGCGATGGGAAGCACTTCACACACTTTATGGCTGTCTTGCCACTTTGTGTGGCTTCTAACTTAAATTGATCAGAACTTTGGGGGGTACAGAGTATGTTATAGTCGGGCTTGACCGACTTTCTTTCTTGTTAATAATACGATTTAAGAATTCTTCTATTAAGCCTGTTCTCTCTCATTTTAAAAGTAATTTTTCAGCTCGCCTACAGAAACTGTACTTTTAGTGAAATAATCTTTTCCACTGACTGCCGCTGATTCGCTAATTCATTCGTGGCCTTCTTGCATCATGAGGTTGTCACTTCATCCGCTGACTGTTGGATATGCTGATGCCCTGATTCAGTTGTCAGCGCAAGTGTTGGGCTGCTCTGATTTGAAGTAATTGAATTTAAGGAAGCTTCTCCGTCCGCCGCCCGCACGCTGGACAATTGTGTGTTGGCCAGTTACTTGGGCCTGATGGCATTGTCTGTGGTTTGCATGATGGACAGGCATTGGGATGTCATGATGACATGTGCTGGGCAGAGCTTTTGTATAACGGAATTAGCGCTCGTATCATCGAGTGTATCGCTGGGCTAAATTGACATTGGATTCGATTAAAATTTGGAGAAGTTCGTATTGTGAACGGGTTCAAAGGAGCGAAATGTTTTCGGCCAAAGGAATACCCTTCCTTCGTCCTACATCTTGCATCCGTCATTTGTGATGGCAATCACAACCCATTGGCGTTGATATGTGGCACATGTGTTCCATTTGCGTGGGTTCCTCTCTGAGTGTGAGTTGTTTGGACAGCAATGAGTCGGAAACCAAAGAGTTTCCCGGCAATTGAACACACAGAGCTTCATCATCAACGTCAGCCTCTTCTCGGGCTGGAGAGGCTGTGCATACAAGCAAATGAATTTCAACATGACAGCTGATCAGCTGAATTAAGCAACTTGGAGGACTTTTTGGGTCGAATTAGATATTTTGCAGTTCATTGAGATTTGCCTCAAAGAGAGCGGACACAGCGGGCGATGATTGACTGACAGGGGTTGATTAGCGTGTTGTCCTGTCACTTAGGGGAGGTGGACATCCTGGACCAGCTAAGTAGTTAATAAACATTTCGAGGGTGGCCAACCAACGATGCTTCACCGATCAAACGAACGGAGCGAATGAACCAACGAGTTGTGGTTAATCAGGTGTCCAAAATTCATTTGCTTATCTGCTTGTTAGACAACATATTGAGGCACTCAAGCGACAAATGAGCCCAGCTCATACCCGAGAGTAGCTAGGAGGTACACAAGTATGGAAAAAGGTAACAACTTCAACTCGAAGTTTTCGAGTAATCGCTTGTCTTTAAAATGTGTCTGTGTGTGTGCTTGAGTTGATGTGTGTGTGTGTGTGTGTGTGGGCCAGGCACTTGGCTTTGGAAGCTGTAACCGGAGATGCCTAAAGCATAAGCTCGCATGTGGCCAGCGGTAACTCGACTAGTCCCCAGGCCAATGCATTGCACTTACTAGAACCAGCTAAAGCGCGAAAGGGATAAATACCAACTGCAGCCCAAGCGCATGCAGAGAACATGCAACCAAATACCAATACACTGAGAAAAACTACAGCACAATTTAAATTTTTAAGTGTTTTTCTTTAATTTGCTCCATAAAGATAAAAATGGGATAGGTCCAATTAAAATGCCTTTCAGCAGGCTTTCCACAGGGTTTGACATTACTGACTTCTTTATTGCAACAGCTAAATACGATTTCATTACAGAAGATGCTACATGCGATTGGACTGATTCCGACAAAGGGAAATTCTATATGTATGAAAAACAGGGTTATATCAGCTCAACTCTGCATGCTGATTAGGACTATATAAGGGGTTAGAGACATTTGTTGAGAAAAGTATGGAACATTTCGAGCTTACCTTGCGCACTATTACATCAAATGTAAAATGCCGACAAACGGGGGAATAAATAAGGATCTTAAACACAAAGAAATTACACAGGTATTGGAGAAGCCACTGCAATGCAGCTGCCCTGCGGACTACGAAAGCATCTACAATACCTCCAACGAGTCTAGCACTTGACTCTAGACTTAAGTGCTCTGACAGGGTATCTGCAGGTCAATAGAATATAACTTTTTAAGAGTTTTATACTGAATGAAAAATTTAGTTTACACAAGAAACCTGATCAACTATTGGTGCGATGAATGACGCAATTGCTTAGGATAATCAATGTTTTCAGGCCAGGCTTTCTTTCTGACATTTATGGAACAAACTCATTGAGGAATTACAAAAAGTTCAGATTAATTGCTGCAATTTCAATTCGAAAACTGCGGGTATAACCTAGACCGTAGCCGAATTCGGGGCCTTGAAATTGACAATTATTGTTTTTGATTTCTTCCAGTGTTGCCGCTTGGTGGCTGCCAGTTGGCCAAGTGACCACATTGGGTTCCAGTAGCCGTCGAGAACGGCAGATACTTCCCATGAATGGCAACGTCAGTTGTGTGTTGTCCAGGAACAAATTGTTACATACGCGTGGACAGGGCGCTGGCTGGCTCCGGCTGGATGGGGATCGTTTGGTTTGAATGCGTGACAAACAATATTCGATGGCTGGCGAAAAGGCACTGCACATGTCTGGGCAACCCTGACCTCTGCTGGCCACAAAAGAATTGGAGGAGAATGGCATTAGCAGCAGAAGCAGAAGCAGCAGCAGCAGCCGAAAGGTGACCAGGAAGTACCAGACAATATGACAATATTGCTTTTGATTTATGATGCCATAAATTCATTTTTGTTTTTCGCTCACATTTCATTGCTTTCGCTTAGCGAAGGGTTGGCCGGTCTCGGCTTTGCTTTCACAAGACTCTTGTTCAGTGGGTGAGTGCATCTTTGTTCCCGGCAACGCAACTTATGGGGCGAGACTTGGCCACTTTGGTTGGCTTCATTCGATTATGGCTACTTGATGGAAATTAAATGAAACGTTTTAAACGAAACTATCAAAATGCTGGGATTGAGCAATTTACTCACCAAAATGAGCTATCAATTAGAGTTGGGCAAATTCAATGGCATCCAATTTGGACACCCCCACCCCCAACACACACACACACACACACACATACACGTACATTCAATACATAATTGGCCTGGGGAGCAGCAGCCAAAACAATTGACGGGTTAAGCAATAATTGCTTTTTAAACTGATATCTGCACATGCCTAAAGCTCCAACTGGCCCAGCCTGACCCTGACCAGGGAGAGAATGGAGCGTCTGCTGCTGGTTGGTGTGAAGTGAATGGGAATGTGGATGATGCTCTGTGTCATCGGCCATATGAATTAAACATAAATAAAATTTGCTGCAGTGTCCCAGCAATGTCGAAATTCAATCTGCTCCGTCGTCATGAATTTCAATAGCCAATTATGGTTCGAATAGACCAGCACAGCTGTTTTCGGGTGATTTCTGATTGGATTTGTTTTTTACATAGCCAAAAAAAAAGTGACCAGGAAATGTAATTACAAAAAAACTATCGGATGATTATATTCTGCTGCTGCCAAAGGAACGATCGGGTAAAAAATTGATTTCAGTGGAAAACGCATTTTACTTTTCAATGAGAGCGTTTTTAAACACGATTCATTCAAACACAATTGAAAAGTTATATCTCCTGGTGAGACGCAAAAGGCATCTTTACTTTACTTTATTTGGATTTTGTTCGTATACCCTGTACCCCATAAAATCGGGGTTAAAATGGTATCATGAAGGTCTGCAAATTTCTGAAACATGCAGGTGCAAACATTTTCAGCACTATAAAGTATATGTATTCCGACCTTTATTGAGCAACTGACACTCGCCTATGACCATATTTTCAGCACCGGTGCTATTCCAACTTCATTTAAAAAGAGCTTGATATTCCCAATTTACAAAAAAAAAAGGAACACAATCGGAAGCCAGCAACTATCGAGGTATCTCGTATCTAAACTCAATTATGAAATTTTTTTGCAGGCATACTACTGGAGAGAATTACGTTTTGGGTTAATCGCAACGATATCTTGAGCGAATTCCAGTGCAGATTCAGGAAAGGCGACACTACGGTCGATAGCATATTTTTACTCACCACAAATGCGAAGTCTTACATCTCAAAATAACAGAAAAATGTTCATAGGCTTTATAGACTTTAAGGCTGCTTTTGATACGGTCAATAGACGAAGCCTCTTCTCCAACTGAGCAACCTAGGTATATCCTCCGAAATTCTCAACGCCTTACAGAATCTACACACCTGATCATATTAATAGGTACACACCGGAATTTTTTAATTATAGATGGTTTTTTCGTACTTTTAGTGTTGACAACTTTTTAATTTTTGGTTTTTTGTTGTTGTCAATGTCTGGCCACACTGTGACAAAGAGTTGAAAGAGGGGCTGCCCCGTATATCAAAGCTTTTCTATAAATTGCGAGTCCACCACACATTTCGCCTGATCATAATAATAGGTACAGTCTCCGTTTCTCACAAGTATCAAGTGAATAATTTTGTAATCAGTGATCTTTTGGGTAACTAAAGGTAAATTAAGTATAGCTCCTGTCAATACAGAGAATTAAATAATTATTTTTTTCAGAAAAAATGTGTCGAAATTCTCATTGTACTATAGAAGAAGCTCGATTGGTTCTTAGTCTGAGAAAAGAAGGCAAATCTTTACGAGCCATCGCCAAATTAATGAACAGGTCTCATAATTTTGTTAAAAATGCATTAGAAAGAAAACCAGAAGGAAACCGTGGAAGGCCACAAAAAACAACAGAAACCCTTGACCACTACATAGTAACTTTGAGCAAAAAGGACCCATTTAAGTCATCGAAGGCTATTGCAACCGAAATTGGGATTCAGTTAGTGCTCCACCTATCCGAAGACGACTACAAGATGCCAACCTACCAGAAACAATTGCCAGAAAAGTCCCACTTATGCGCAAAAAAAATATCACCATGAGGCAAACTTTTGCAAGGGACCACAAAGACTGGGTAGGATGCACTGGGGAGAAAAAATGGAGAAACATATTATGGAGCGATGAATCCAAGATTAATTTGTTTGGGAATGACTGTGAAAGGAATGTTCGACGCCCTTATGGAAAGGAATTCCATCCACGGTTAACAAAAAAAAACAGTCAAACATGGAGGTGGCAGTATAATGGTATGGATTTGCTTCTCCTGGTACGGCGTAGGTCCAATTTATCAGACTACGAACAAAATGAATGCTGAAGAGTACAAATCCAAATTGGAAACAGTTATGGTACCGTATGCTGAGGAAAATATGCCATTACGTTGGGTATTTCAGCAAGATAATGATCCTAAACACACATCAAGGCTGTTATCTAAATTTCTCGAGGACCAAAAAGTTGACGTTCTGAAGTGGCCAAGACAATCCCCCGACCTTAACCCCATTGAAAACTTGTGGGGAGACTTAAAAAAGAAATTGGCAAAGCATTCATTTTCAAATAAACAAAAACTATGGGAAGGTGTCCAAAAACTGTGGTATGAGACACCAGTAGAGACCTGCCAGGCTCTTATTAAAAGTATGCCAAAAAGAATAGCAGTTGTGGCCAAAAATAGAGGTGGATACACTGGATACTAAGTTAGGAAATACTAATTTACATAAAAAAAGAACACAAAATGGAAATTACAATTTTTATACTCTGTACCGAAGGTACATAGAGTATATTAAGTTTGTGCAAAAGTATGTAACAGGGAGAAGGAATCGTTTCCGACCCTATAAAGTATATATATTCTTGATCAGCATCAACAGCCGAGTCGATAATGCCATGTCCGTCTGTCCGTCTGTCTGTCTGTCCGTCCGTATGAACGAAGAGATCTCAGAGATGGTAAGAGATAGAGGTTTGACATGTATGGGTCATATATTTCTTATGCTTGCAGGCAGATCAAGTTTATTTTCAATTTTTGCCACGCCCCCGCAATTTCTCCTACAGTTTTGAAGATAGATCGTTCGTACCTTCTAGAGATACCTTGAAAACAAAATTATTTATCGATTTGCTGAAGGAATGATAAAGATCGGATGAACGATACTCAAGTTATGAGCAAAAAACGGCCAGTAAACACCCACCACTTCCCACCCACCACCGCAGCATTCTATTGAACGGCAATCTTAGTGAGAGAGAGAGAGAGAGAGAGAGAGTGAAACTTAGAGATGAGCGCGTATAACTCGTGAGCAAATGCGAGCTGAGACGTTAAGGGTACAGAGTGTGTTATAGTCGGGCTTGACCGACTTTCTTTCTGGTTTTTCTTACCAACACATGAAGTGTACCTATTATTATGATCACACTGAAAACGTATCTGAAACACAAAATGATCTCTTTTATGTTATATTATTATTCTATGTTACAATTAGGTTTATTTTATTAAAAACAAATAGTTTAAGAACCAATGAGAACAAATTTTAAGTTTGAAACAATGAATAAAACTGTTTTCTGTTACCTTAAAGTCAGAGTTGATGTGTGTACCTATTAATATGATCAGGTGTGTATATGCCAACAACATTGCAACCGTGTGGGATGGATCAAAATTTTTGGACTGGTTTGAAACGAATACTGCACTCAGATAAAATTTTTTTTATTTTTAAGAAAATCGCCCTAAAATTTATAAAAAAAACTGCCTTGTTTAAGAAATATTTTTCTGAATTTCAGAAAAGTTGCCTTGGGGTAATTTTGTCTTTTATTTTAGACACCGCTGCCGTCGACACACATGCTGCTGCTTCGACTTACGGCACTGAACAAAATCATTAGCAAAACCAAAATCAAAATCATAAAGCGACGTCTGCTGCTGCTACTTTTATTCTTCTCGATAATCCTTTTTTTGCTTTTCATTTGGCTGTGACTTCGGTTTTATAAATTGAAACTATATATTTTTTTTTTCAAGCGAACCGAGGTTCGAACCAAAACCTTGGGTTCAGGGGTTCCAGGAACCGGTCCGCGAACCGAACCTTAGACTTAACATGGGGTTCGAAACCCCGGTGTACTCTGAAAAATGCGAATTATTTTAAATCGAATCTGTTCTTAAAATTCCCTTCTCGTTCTAACACTTTGGTTACGGAGCTAGGGTAGATTTCGGACTTAGAGTAAAACCATCTTGGTCTTTGGTTAATTCATTTCCTTTGGATTTTCCAAGCCTTATTTGCTTAAATACAGAGACATAACAAATTGGGAATGGCTTTAGAATTTAATGGGCTTAAACCTGGACCGTAATGATATTTTTGAACAAATCGATTTGATATGACAAAGACATATCGTAGTAAATTTGAAATGAAAAATGGGGAAATAACTGGCATTTTCCTCTTGGTGTAACAGAATGAAGTGAAGATGAACAAGACTTCTGTCAAATGCTACCGTTTAAAATTTTGACTGCTCTCTTGATCCAATTAAAACTTCGGTTTTAAACAAATCTAATGTATTACGTGGAATGGAATGAAATTTACTTTATTTGGTTTAATTGAAGTTAGTTTAAGCATTAAGGTGTGACTGCTCCCTGAACACTCTCAGTAACTGCCATTAAAGCTGGTCGTTTCTTTCATTTGTCACATCTAAGCTTTTGTTGGAATTTCGGTACACCCCTTACTTGGTGGTATATTGAAAAAGGGGTTAGGGGTTTGTTAGTTTTTTTTTACACCATTTCGCCATTGTAGTTGAAGCTTTGCCCCACTAATCACGAACCAATGCAGATGACTGACGACAACGACGATGCCACTGGCGCATTTGCACAATGCAAGGAAACCAGAATTGAAATGAAATGAATCAAATTGAAAAGCCTGCGACAGTTGTTCTGTAAACTCGCACACACACACACACACTTACACGTGGATGCATGGAAATATGTATGTATGTCGCTCAAACGATGTTGAATGAGTGACTTGTAAAATAATACAAAAAAACACACCAGCTCTGTAGGTTGAATGTGTTCCCATCAGCAGCGATTTGAGTGGCGAACAATAGTGCCAACTGGCAGGTAGCAGCTATCTGCAAATACAACCTGGCCCCTGAGAGAGGATACTCTGCCAACCAGGAAGGGATGCAAAGGACAGACAGGTGTCCAGAGTGCAAGCCATAGGTGTCATTTGAAGGTTTGTATGGGCTTCTAAGTCCAGAGGAAAGGCGCAGCTACAACATGTATGACTAATAAGTTCTTTTGACTTCATTTCTCTTTTCACATTTGCCTTCTTGCTGACGTTTTGCTGCATTCTGCACCGAATAATGCCCCAACTGAAGGGCATTCAATCATCGGTGTCGCCTCGCTAGTCAATTTTTTGGACTCTCGGTTTTTGTGCCTTTGACCACATCGCACTTGAAGCCGCATTGTGTTGTAGTTGGTGAGCGCATTTTTCAATTTATATAAACAAAACATTTTAATTTCAGAAATTTAATTAAACAACTCACCCGATGGCCAATGCCCAATGGCCAATGGCCGGTGACCGGTGCCAGGAATGGCATACGTGTCGTTGTCGCTGTTCATTGTCTGTCTCCATTGACGAGCCATGTACAATCAGCTCCACACGCAGGCTCTTAATGGGGCCAATAATGAATGGAAGTTTCCCCCTCTCCGTTCCCCAAGAATCCTTTCTGAAAGCACTTTAAGTTATAATCTGCTCGCTGAGTAAGGCCGCACTGCCAAGGCTTCAGGATTAGGCTGGACACGTGTGTTTGCCCAGCAGGAGATCTTTCGCCGGCTCATTAGTTGGCCAAAGTCAAACCGGTTTTTTTTTAAACTAATTAATTGGAAAATTCTCAACGTGCCAACCCCAAAAATTTCCATTGCATATTTGTGCATGAATACTGAAAACCTTTCGGTTAATTAATTACCAAATGGACAGATAAAGATCAAAGCGATTAAAATGTTCACATACATTTGCATATGGTTTCCATCTATTTCCATCGTCTTACACTCAAGTGGGCACACATGAACAGGAACAGGACCAGGGACACGGGCACGGGCACGGGCACAGCGGGAGCAGCCAGCCAACCGACCGAATGGACCAAAGGTGTTCGCTTGGCGTTCACGAGAGCGAAACAAATCCTTTTACTCATAATTCATTAATTCCTATATTTAGATTTCGTATACTGTGGAGTGTTTTTGTGTTGCCCATCGAACAGTGTAGCAAACGGAAGGAGGGGACGGCACGTGAGCATTTAGTGGATGGGAATGGGTCACTTTAAGCCCTTTCCTCATACCTGAGACTTACTTGGAGGGGAGGGAACCATCAAGCAAACAAATATTTTGACTCAAAATTAAATTTTCTGCACTCTGTTCAGGAATTGAATCTTTTAGTTCAATTTGAGTTGTCCAAATCAAAAATAGTAGAGGAATAGGTACTGGTAGAGTCAACTATTAAGGCCTCTGCGGACCTGCGAAGTAACGAGAAGTACACTCTGAAAAAAATCCATTCTAAATGTGCCGAAAACGTGCATCTTCGTTCTCAATAGTAGGGTAAGTCCGTTTTTTTCTTATTTACAGAACGTATATTTTGACCCCGATTTCCTAACTTTAGGAACTCTCCGTTCTTGCTTTTGGAACGAATAAAGACTTTTCTGGTAAATCCAGAAAAAAACAAATATTAACCCTCTAGCACTAAAGGGTGCCTCAATGCCTTATCATATTATGTCCTTAAAAAAAAGGTGGTTGGGTCTAAGATCATTTTAATATTTTTGGCTGTTCCCTAAGATCATGTCAACCATATGTTTAAAAGCGTTTTGAGCTTTTTGAAGCTTTAACTGTACTTTTACTTTGACTTGCACAGAACATATGTTTTCCCGCACGCAAAATTTTATGTGGAACGTACTGCAGTCTGATGGTTAAATTAAAGTAATAACTAGACTTCGAATCTTATGCACTTTTTAAATAAACGTTGTTTGAGGTGAAAATTTGGATTTATACTAATTTAATAACCCACTTTACATTGAAAACTGCATATGGGCATTTCCATAGAAATGTCAACCGCAGCCAAAAATTTCAAAGTCTATAAAAGTATGTTGTCTTATCATATTTTCATACGGAACGATTAAAATTGAACTAATGTAATCAAATCTTACATTTATTTAGA
The DNA here is from genome assembly GCA_037044535.1 of Lordiphosa magnipectinata. NCBI lineage: Eukaryota > Metazoa > Arthropoda > Insecta > Diptera > Drosophilidae > Lordiphosa > Lordiphosa magnipectinata. The sequence goes on from JBAMBO010001880.1 coordinate 11,067, forward strand.
TCCCATTTCGAAATATTCGGATTAAAGGCCGCTCTGGCGACATTTTTCTAGTTTGGACATTAATAATGCACTTTTTTTTCGATAAAAGTGCCATTAGATTTCTTTTACTTTTGTTATCTTAAGTCTTTCTAAGGGTACAAATGGTCAAAAAAGAATGCACAAGAAACCATGAAAAACTATGTGATTGCCAAAATTTTTAAGTTTTTGCTTCGCGTTATAATGGAAACCACATAAAAAGTATGATGGAACAAAATGTCGCATGCGACATGTCGCTTGCGACAGTGATTAAAATTAAATAAAAAACGAAAAGGCCAAGCTAACTTCGTCTGTGCCGAAGTTTTTATACCCTTGCAAATGCTGTTTTTGAAATGTCAGAGTTTAAGAACGCTTACATAAAAATCTAAAAAATTTTTAACTAAAACCCATTTTCCGACAGATAATCATCTGATTTCGACCAAATTTCGCGAATCTTTTTGAAAACATATCAAAATATAAAAATCGCCGAGTTTAAGAACGATAAAATTTAAAACAAAAAAGTTAATCTCACTAAGACTCATTTTCCGACCGATCGGTCCTATGGCAGCCTTTTGATATAGTCATCCGATTTCGACCAAATTTTGCGAATATATTTGAAAGCATACAGAATTAGTAATCAGTGAGTTTAAAGACGCTAACACTCAAAACAAAAAAAATTTCTTACTAAGAACTATTTTCGACCGATCGGTCCTATGGCAACCATAAGATATAGTCACCCGATGTCGATCAACTTTTTCAAATTAGTTTGAATGCTTTTAATATTTAGAATCACCGACTTAAAGAACGATTTACTTGAAAACAAAAAAGTTTTTTTCACTAAGACCCATTTTCCGACCGATCGGTCCTATGGCAGCTATATGTTATAGTCATCTGACTTTGACCAAAATTTGCAAATCTGTTTGAAAGCATATAATATTAATTATGGCTGAGTTTTATGACGATAGCATTGAAAACAAAAAAGTTTTTCTCACTAAGACCCGTTTTTTGACCGATGGTTCCTATGGCAGCTATAAGATATAGTCATCCGATCCGGTTGGTTCCGACATATTAGCAGCGTGCAGTAAAAAGAAGACTCTGTGCAAAATTTCAGCTCGATAGCTTTAAAACTGAGAGACTAGTTTGCGTAGAAACAGACGGACAGACAGACGGACAGGCAGACAGACGGACAGACAGACGGACAGACAGACGGACAGACAGACGGACAGACAGACGGACGGACAAAGCTCAATCGACTCAGCTCATCGCCCCGATCAAGAATATATATAGTTTATGGGGTCGGAAATGAATATTTCTATGCGTTGCAAACTTCTGGGCAAAATTATAATACCCTTTGCAAGGGTATAAAAATATATTTTATAAAAAGCATATATAGACGGTTAAATGGAACTTGTAGACCGAGCATTTGAAAGGTGCACCTTGAAAGTTCTAAAATATTGGGATATTTCTAAATTGTTCATTAATTTGATGTGGAACAAATAGTCAAAAAAATCGCGAAATTTCATTTCATACTCATTTGAGTTTAGATTATCATAAAGAATACCCTTCCGGCGGGTAAATATCAGGAGTAGATCAAGTGGTCAAGAAAATCGCGAAATTTGCAATATTTTCAAAGGACCTTAGATAACTATGAAGGTTGGATAGATGGCAATTGAAGACGCATATATAAGAGGCTTAGACCAGAGGCTTAGCATTTACGAAAGCACAGGCGTTGGTAAATAAGAGGCGTGGATTGAACAGGTTCAAATTTTGCAAATTTTTCGTATGACCTAATATTATTATGAAGGTTTTATGAATGGCAATGTAGACAGGTGTAGGGGTAGGAGGTGTAGATCAAACGGTTAAAAGAATCGCGAAATTTGCTAATTTTTTATATGACCAAAGATTATTATGAAGACTTAATAGACGGCAATAGTAGACGGGTAAATATAGGAAGTGTAGACCGAACTGTCAACAAAATCGTGAAATTTTCAGAATTATTATTTGAGTTTAGATTTTTTGCGAAATTTTCAAAATTTTATGAGTTTTGGAAATCATTAAGATGTGAGAGGTGGCTAAGAGGTGGTTAAATCCAACGGTCCAACAAGTTGAGAAATTTACAAAACTTTTGCATGAGTAAGATTATAACGTAAATTGACGGGTCAAGATCAAGCGTTCCAAAAATCTGGATATATACCAAATTTTATGATTAGTTCAGATTATCATGAAGATTTAATTGATGGCAATTAAAGACGGGTAAATGGAAGGTGTCGGTCAATCGGTTTAAAGAAATTTTAATATTTGTGAAATTCTTATGAGCTTAGATTGACACGAAGGCGGGTATATCATCGGGTAAATAGGAGGTGAATATCATACGAAAAAAAAATTTTATGAGTTAAAATTAGCATGAAGTTTTGATAGATGGCAATTGTCTATTAAGCTTCACTTCTTCGTATTGTGTTTAAAATTCTAAAGGGGGCGAGGCAGCGCATGCCGGGTGCCTGCTATGTAAATATGTATTGCAAAACAGTTTGATGGCAAATCTCTTGGCCATTTTTTAATTAAAAGTGTGTTTTTATCACTCATTTTCGGCACTTTAAATGATTACAAGTTGAATTGCTGATGTTGATTAACAAGTTCAAACAGATGTGCAACAAAATCAGAAAATGGTAAGCACAGAATTATTAGGTAATTTCATAAAAAAGGTTTTTTGCCTATTTATACTCTGTACCGAAGGTACATAGAGTATATTAAGTTTGTGCATTATATATTCTTGATCAGCATCAACAGCCGAGTCGATGTAGCCATGTCCGTCTGTCCGTCCGTCCGTATGAACGAAGAGATCTCAGAGATGGTAAGAGATAGAGGTTCGACATGTATGGGACATATATTTCTTATACTTGCAGGCAGATCAAGTTTATTTTCAATTTTTGATACGCACCCTCCCGCCCCCGCAATTTGGAAAAAACGTCATATCTCCCACAGTTTTCATGATAAATTGTTTGTAGCCTCTAGAGATATCTAGTAATCAAAATTATTTATCGATTTGCTGAAGGAATGATAAAGATCGGATGAGTGATACTCAAGTTATGAGCAAAAAACGGCCAGTTAAAAGATTGATAATTTAAAAAAGGTGCTTACCCACGACATGGATATACATACATATAAAACGTTATACATACAAATCTATATCAAACGTTAAGACTTATAATATTTACAAAGATTTATGAATATTAAGAATTTATATTCTAACACGTCTAGACATTTATAGACACACATACCAACATATTAAAAATCAAATCTTATTCCATTTAATAACGCATACCATAATTTCAGTTCCCAATCCACATTTTCTTACTGATATTTTCAGATATATTTAAAATTAACGATTAGACACTTATTTTAATGTCGATTACAGACACATATGCATACATACATATTCAAATTTACATTAGGCATGTTTTAGTTCACGATTTTTCTATTTCGACTTGCTCCAGCGTCTCAATCTGCGAGGTTGGGTAAAAAAATGCGTGAGCCGAAATATTTTGGCTCAATTATCAATTTTCGACCATTTTTCGGGAACTTTGACCTTGATGGGGGATCACTTCCCCCCACCCCACCCCCAAAATATTTTGGCTCACGCATTTTTTTACCCAACCTCGCAGATTGAGCGGCTGGAGCAAGTTGAAATTCCTTAGCTTACAATCTCCATACATCACTAAAACATGCCTAATTTACATATATTTAAAACCCCATATTTTTTTGTTCTGCCGAGTTATACCCACAAACTATATTCATTTGAACTAAATTTCATGGTTGACCCATTCTGACCCAATTGGAGCTCCGTTAGGGAAGGTTTTGGGGGGTGGCTACATTTCCATTCTGATAAAATTTGTCGGGAATGGTCGGCGATTAGAAAGGTTGCTAGACACGTTAAGCAAATGAACATTTTGACATGAAATTTGGAATGTACACAAATTAAATTTACAGTCTAAGAGTTTAATTTTGGTCAATGATGACTGAGTTAATGGTTATTAGTATTAAATGTTTATAACGACATTGAAGATGATTGTATGAGTATTTTTTGGAGGGGTGAGAGGGGAAAATTGACAAAGACTGCAGCTGATAAAGCCAAATCGCTGCATGGAGGGGTGGGAGCGTTGCCGGTAGGATCACCTAAACTGGGTTACCACGCTTGCCGTCAGATGGCTCTGTTTGTTGTTAGGGACTTTTGTATGAAATTTTGTCTTTTAGCCGTTTCTTTTGCTAGTGAGGCGGGAGTTAAGATCCCGCCCTGAAATGACTAGCTAGATGGTGTTAGCCCAAAAATCAGTGCCGTAACAAAAATTTGAAGATATGGAAACTTCTATAAACTTTGCTGCAGAATTATTAATTATGATATTTTAGAAATGATTTCGGGATCACTAGTCCATCTCTACAAGAAAAGACTACAGGAAATTCTTGGCTAATCCTGGTAAATGCGCCGTAGTGATTGAGAGGGTAAGTAAAAACATCCTAAACATATGCAACGTCCAAGAAAAATGCTAATCTTGCAAACCCTTAGAGTGATGCAGTTAAAGACTGGCAGCGTCTGAGAGACGTCGAACCAAAGCAGAAGCAGAAGAAACAGCAAGATTCCCCAACGTTGCCGCCGCGGCTCACTCCACTGTCGGATCCAAAAAAGGAAATCAAGAAATGCAATCGAAAAATTTGTTGTAAGTTCGATTGTGTTTCTTTTGTTGTCACAATCTAAAGAGAGGAAGACAGCTCACAAGCTCACCCCGAAGGCCCTGAATTTGTTGCAGCCAGTACTGGATGGGGATGAAGAATTAGAGGATGAAATTCCTCCAGTCCTCAATCTGGCCTGGAACTTATCGATCCACTCGATATTAGTGGCATTTTCGATGATGAAAAACTTTCAGCTACCAAAGAGAAGGAAGCGGTGCTCCAGAAGGCCAAGAAAATGGATTTATGCTTGCAAGAATTCACTACCAAGACGCCCAGGGTCCAGGTCACTCATCACGATATGTCAAATACCATGAGCCTGGAAGAGGATAGAGCTACCGAAAGACCCGAATCAATCAAGGAGAAGCTAAAGTCTGACTTGCCCAATAACAAATTAAGTGAATTTCGTATTCACAAAATTGCGACTGCGGTTCTAAATGCACAGCCAGAAGTAGTGCGATCATTATACACGCAAAAGGAAGTCGCTCCACCACAGCCCGCTGCCAATCGATCCACTTGCACCGCCTCCTCAACCGTCGGCCAGCAACATTTCCACCGTTATAAACCCAGCCATCAAACCCGCCAAAATCTGGTTGTTGGACCATCATGGCGACCGTGTCATATTTCAAGACACAATTTATAAACGAGTTTTCTTAATTTGTTCGTTGATTTAAAACGTATGGTATACATTTGAGAGCGTAGTCTTGGTTTTAGAACGGAAAAATTGAGAACGGAATGAGTATAAATGTAAGAAATTTGTGCCACCTTTCAGAACGCAATTTTTGTCTGAGTGAAATAACACGATAGATAAGCAGAGGTAAAACTTTCCTTCAACTTTACTTTACTTGTGCGTTGAACGTAGCCAACAAGTAACGCTATGTTACTTGTGGAAGCTTTGTTATTTACACAACAATTGAGTAGTGGATTTTATATTATTTAACCCGACTGAAGATCAAAGATAGTTACACCCATAAAAAAGATTTTCCTTAAATTTTAGGAAAATGGATTTTATTACCTAAAATGTGATTTACACGCATTAATTTCCTACCTAAAAAAATTTTACCTAAAAAAATCTTGTTTTCGGACTAAATTTTTTAGGACTACTTTGCCTTAAAATTATACCATTTTCCTAAACTTAGTATTATTATTTCATATATATAAAAAAAATTATAAACAAATATTTACAAAGCCTTTATTTGAAGTTAGGAATGAATTTTTTTTATATATTTAAGAATTATAATTACCATACCATTTTTTAATTATTTAATAATATTAAATATAATGGAAGACACTCATTTTTTATTTTTAGTTGATCAATTACTTATGAGAACTACTAAAACTATACTCAGGATTGTCTAGAATCTAATGTGGCAGTCTGGGGTTCGTGAGAACTCTATTTTCAATCAAATTAATAATTTCACAATTTTAGACAATTACTTTTCCGATTTGTTGCACGATGTCTTTGAGGGCATTTTTGATTATGATATTTGCCATATTCTTTTATATTTTATAAAAGAAAAAATATTCGATTGAGAGTTCTTCAACATACGCAAACAATCTTTCCCATATGGGGAAACAGAAATTGGTAATACCTCTCCACCAATTTATATTCTGCAGGAAATGATGACACTAGTTCATCACTTCACACATTTTGTTGGAGATAAGGTTCCTCAGGGCAACAAATTATGGAGTTTTCTGCTTAATTTATCAGAGCTTTTGAATTTGCTTTGTCTGTTTCAATATTCACAATCTGATATATTGAACTTGCAAAATCATATTATTATTCACAACAAACAATATACAGCGCTATTTAATGATACCCTCAAGCCAAAACACCATTTTTTAACCCATGATCCACAAATAATACAAATGTCTGGACCTTTAAGATACCTTTGGACGTTTCCATTCGAATCTAAACATCGAGAACTCAAATCATATTGTAAAAATATTAATAGCCAAGTAAATTTAACAGAAAAAGATTTTTCCACAAATTCGTAAAAAAATTTGGTTTCTATTTTAAGCGTGATTTAAAAATATGATCCCATGGAAAGGGACCACAGCCGAGATAACACCAGATGGTCACGGCCGTTCCCACGCCTACAAGCACATGTGTGCAAGAGGGGAAATACATTAGAAGAAAGGATAAATATAAACACATATTGTAATTAGTAAACAAAAGCAACACCACACTATATTTAAATAGACAAGTAAGATAATCAAGAAAGAGATGTAATACAATCTAACAACTGAGTATATAATACACAAATGTATCACACGTATTAGATAAGGACAAGTAGATTTAGAATTACAGTTGTCTCATGTATTAGGTACATAAGCTTAGACTATAAAAACACACAACCGAACCTTAATAAAAATCAGTTCCTAACAAGTAACGCGATTGTGTAATTTAGTTAGGGATTCGGCGAATGTGCGGATACTTCGACTGAGTGACTGAGCTGTACGAGCGGCTCTTTAACTTAGAAGAATAAGTTGCACAATAAGAAACCTTAAAATCTATAAAACTGGTTTAATTTTTTTGAAGCATTAATAAATATTTGGATATTACTGCCTTAAATTAAGGCTATATTCTACCACCTAACAAAAAAGAAAACGGATATTTATTGCCTAAAATGTAGGATTTTCTAAAACGACGTTTTAAGATATTACATTGCCTAAAATTTTAGGTCAAATATTACCTAAAAAGCTTGTTTATTGACTAAAATGTAGGCCTTTCTATTACCTAAAAAGACGTTTAATGGCCATACATTGCCAAAAATGTTTGGTCACATATTACCTAAAAATTAAATTTATTGCCCAGAACACTTTAGGTAACACTTTAAGGAAATTAAGTCCATATATTCCTTGGCTGTCATTTTAGGTAAAATGGACTTAAATTTCTGGTAATTTTCAACAGTTTTAGGTAATATTTTTTTCTGAGTGAATAGGCTTTGTTCCAAAATCTAAAAATATCAACACAATTTGTAGGACCCTAGTGGCCCTATATTCAAATACGGCGTTATGCTTTTAACCTTTTCTGGATTGACATATCTTTTCAGATTTTCTCGTACAAATTTGGTAAAGTCCAGTAGACTACCTCGATACGCTTGAAGCGGTTCCTCCAATAACCAATGCAACATGCATCCTACTTGGATCATATTCTGCAACCCTTTGTGGACCTGCTTCCTTTTTTACTCTTGCAAACGGTATTATCAGACAAATTATACAGCCATGTTCTCAATTCCACTTCCATAAAAGTTTTGCGATTTAGAGTCTTAATCTAGTAATAAAGCCGGTTTTACGTTACAAAATTTTTGTGAAAGTGGAATTGAGAACATGGCCGTATAATTTGGCCCAGAAGTTTGCAACGCATAGAAATTTACATTACCGCTCCCATTAACTGTATATAATATATTCTTGATCAGGGCAACGAGCTCAGTCGACTCAGCATTTTTTCAACGCAAACTAGTCTCTCAGTCATAAAGCTATCGAACTGAAATTTAGTATCGATTCTTCTTTTAACTGCACGTTGATAATATAAGGTTATCAAAAAAGTCTTGCGGAATTACCGCAAGCTTGTCTTTGCAAGCGCGTAGTTCTAGTTGTATTCGTCGCATCGGTTCACGCTAGAGCTTTTTGGAAAGCTCTTTTCACGCGCTAAGAGGGGCATTATAAAGTTGGCATCTCGTTGGGAACTCGTCATCGAACAAAACGGCGCATATTTGACTTAAATCGCATTATTATAACCAATTTTATGAACAATTGAAAATTCAATAAAAATACCGCAAGACTTTTTTGACAACCTTATATGTCGGAGTTAGCCAGATCGGATGAAGAGAAAATTTTTTTTTGAATTCATTGTAAGCGTCCCTAAAATCGGTAATCTCCAATATAAACGGAGTATTTCAAGCGTTTGCTTATTGAAAATTTAAAAAAAATTAACAGAAAATTTGCAATAGTGAATGAAGAAATGTTCGGTCAGCTGCTTGTTGTGTTAAAAAAACGAGAATCGGTCACTCAACTTTAAGCTTGTGCCAATTTATCACCTGTGAGTAAAAGTTGAATGTAAAATATGGAAATTAAAGGCAAAGGTATCTAGAATGTGAATACTGAAACAAATTGTGTGTTGTTCTTGTTAAATGTTGTTTCTGTTTACCGTTTTGTTATGTCCTTATATAGATAAAACCTAACCAACGTGCCCGTGAATTGTGGAGTATAAACTAACTTTCTGACAATTTCTGACAATAAGTAAATATGTGGAGTTTGACCATAAAGTGAACTTCTCATCGTGTTATTAATGCTTCTTTGCGCACATTCTCTTGATATTTGCAGATAAGTTTGAGTTCAGCCATGCAACGCTGTTTAATGTATGGAATGAAAACAACCAAAATGCCCGTGCAATTTGAAGCTTTTGAGCAGCTTAAGGAGCATGCAGTGAGCAAAGAGAAGAGATATGAAATTGACACAAAAATTAAAAACTTCGAGATTTATTTGAAAAAAAGGTTGGAAAAAAGCGCTCGAAATGTTCAAACATTCAAGGCAACAAATTCAAAATGGTTATCGTCAGACATGGTATTTGTATTAGTAAATAGCACATCACTTCCAATTAGTGCTTACAAGTTCCAGCAGTTTTGTTAAAAAACGGTCTCCTCATACTTGTCCAAGACTCATGGTATCCGATGTCAGCAACTGTACATAAAATTTTGATACACGGTTTCCAAATAATAGACTCGTCTGAAATACCAATAGGTTGTCTTTGGGAAAACGCTTCTAAAGCACGCAACAAGTATTATAAACGGGACAGACGAACTCTAGACTCAACAATATGACAGATGTTTTCCAAAGAGCATTGGATTCCTCGGATCCTTTTCTATACAGCATCTTTCTCAATAAAAGATTAGCTCAAATCCAAAACAAAAACTTTGCGAAAAGATGCAATGAAGCTATTAGAGTCGCCAAGTTTCAAAATAAACTGCACTAACATTTCCCCAGACATAGACAGCGACTCTGATGCTGAAATGGACTGTGATTCGATTGCTATTGAACTAGATGTTGAGCTAGATGAAATTTAAATAGTAATTAATCAAGGATATACAAAATAGTTAGTAAGTGCTCTTTTCAATATACTTTTGAATAAAACTATTACTTAATCTATTTTTGTGAAATTTGAAGAAAAAGTTTGCCAAGTTAAAAATATGAATACAGATTTATGCCCAATGATGCCGACGGCCCACAAACAAAGCCAAACAATGCATTTTTCAGGGTGCATTGGCAGCTCGTGAACTGCCTCTGGCTGCTCTTCAGACCAAATTCGGCAATTCTGTTTGTGGACCTACCCATTGACAATTTTCGATCAAACATTTGATCTTCCATCAACTTTTCTAACGTTTCTCTTTTCTCGTTTTCAGCAAAAAAAAACGACTTTGTAAAAGGTCACTCGGCTTCAGTTCTTGCACCAGCTGTATTCTGTATGGTTTCATACCGAGATTCTTACGTAAAATCTTCCAGGTGGTCGAGTAACTCAAGCCCAATTGTTGAGAGCGGCGACGAATTGACATATCGCGAACTTCATTAACACTGGCCCCTCCCGTTTACTCTGAACATTGAAAGAAGGTCACTAATATCTGTTACTTAACCCCCAAAACTTAACAATTTTCCCTACACTGAAGTCAGACGTTTTCGACTAGACTAGATCAAGCCGAAATATCTCGAGTTGTACCGGCTGTGCAGCATAAACCAAACAAACTTATCTCCCCATTTATGTTAAGAAGACTATGATAGTGCGGTTTCACTTACTATATGCACATACATACAAACATATAATACAAACATACGTAGGTACATTTGTTTGTTTGCCTGCTCAGGCAAGTTGTATGTAGCTCCATTATGAAGCTGGAACTTTATTGAATTGCTGGCATTACAGTTCGTGTTGTCCTTGTTGATGTTACTGTTGTCGTCAGACAGCGGAAGTGCATCCGGTAGCATACAAACAAAACGACACCTACTCACTGGCATAGTGGAAAGGAGTGAAGTGGACTGTAGTGGGTGTATCCTGTGTGTACGTGTGCTTACACCAGGCAGGCTCAGCCAATCAGTTCGCTGGCAGAACACTTGGGTTTTTGGTTTGGGCCCGCAGGCCACAGGACCAGAGCCATCTCCATTTTCATTCCCACTGTGACACGCAACAACAACAACAACAACAGCAGCAACAAACTCAACGCGTTTGACAAAAGTTGCATAAATTAACGTTAAAAGCAAATGCCTTGCTCGTTGTTACTTTGTTAGCAGGCCTGGGGCCCAGTTCCAGTTCCAGGTCCCCGCCCCTGCCCAACCGTCCAGTGCCAGGCAGCAACATGCAATAAAGTCATCAAATGATGCCGATGCCACTGCCCTGCCTACCCATGACTTGTCCTGGTTGTTGCTGTTTGTGTTGCGTATGTGGCAGCCCACCCGCCGCCATCCCCACACCCGTCTCCAGATGCACCTTTTTTGCATTAGCAGGAAATATTTTGAATTTTACAGCTTTTTACGCCAGTTTAATTATGTCAATGAAATTGAATTGCGCAGCTCTTAATAAAGATTGATATGGACAGCTGAAAATGGGAATGAAATATGGGCGACAAAATCTATCGATGTTAGGGTGGTGTTTTGCATGTTCTAACAAATATGGATTTTACAAACAAGGCATCACAAGATACATACATAAAAGCGAACGAGGCCCAGAACTATTGGACCACCACTAAAAAAGTGAACTTGCTTTGCAATGAATTAAGATAACGAGATAACCAAATTGACAACATTTAATTGATTGAATTAATGGTTGCTCTTGGTTCTTGTTCGTTTTGTTGCCATTGGAAAAAAACAAAAATTATCCCCATTCCGAAAACTAATAAGCACTTTAGGACGGTGTCCATTTTACCATTTATGTCCACAATCTTTGAGAATCTAATGGCCACACAAATGCAGTGCTTACCCAATAATCATAGTCTACTGAGTCAAAAACAGTCGGGTCTTCGAGAGAATCGAGGCTGTATCACAGCAATAATTAGTATAGTCGAGGACATTCGGAAACAGCTGGACCACAGTTAAGCATTTGATGCTGTCAATCACGAAATTCTCTGCACGAAACTGATGATCTTATACAACTTTTCAAGAACTGCAGTTTCTTTGCTTAAGTCATATCTGAAGAACAGCATCTTGCGCCTGGTATGTGCGTAACTCCACCATCTATAATGACCTTGACATTCTACCAGTTTGCTCCCAGATCAACCGCCACACCAGCAGATAAAGAGACCGCTTGGCCCACACAAACCGTCTCGCCAATAAGCTGGCGACTCAAAAGGCGACATCCGTCCGACCTTTGAATTCACGGAAGGCGACCAACAGGCCCTCTCCTTGGCTCTCAAATAATAATAAGCGCTGCATTCCTCATCTATCCTGCTAGTAATGTTACTTTTTTCAGCCAACTGGCAACCTGTTTTTGTTCCTGTAACCTTTGAAAAATTTGTAAGCGGATTGAGTTCCGTGCACCCTTTTTGTCGCTTATAAAAAAAAGAAAAAACATAAATCCATTTGAATGGCGCTTAGTTAAACATATATGTAATTTGCTGCAGCCAATTTATAAAACTTTAAAGCTGCATGATTCACAATAATTACTACCAAGTGATTTTTATTATGCTTGCTTTTCATGTCGAACAATTATTCTAAAATCTTCAGCAAAACATTTTTTATTACTATCTAAGTGAACGTTCTATTATGAACACAGTACCAAAATTGACTGCAGTGTTCTTATTCCCGAGATTTGAAACTTTGCTACTTCTGACCAAAAAAAAAAGCAAGGCAGCACATTACAGACATGCTGAAGCTCAAAAAAGAAATTCTTAATGAGAGTTTTCAAAATTCAATAAATAAAGAAGATGTGGAACAAATGGTCAAGAAAATAGCAAAATTTTCAAAGGACCTAAGATAACCATGAAGGTTGAATAGATGGCAATTGAAGACACGTATGTAAGAGTCTTAGACCAAAAACCGCGAAATGTGTCAAATTTTCATTTGAGTATTGGTAAATAAGAGACGTGGATTGAACAGGTCCAAATTTGCAAATTTTTCGTATGACCTAATATTATTATGAAGGTTTTATGGATGGCAATATAGACGGGTGTAGGGGTAGGAGGTGTAGATCGAACGGTTAAAAAAATCGTGAAATTTGCCAATTTTTCATATGACCAAAGATTATTATGAAGACTTAATAGACAGCAATAGTAGACGGGAAAATATAGAAGCGTAGACCGAACTGTCCAAAAAATCGCATAAATTTCAAAATCAATATTCGAGCTAAGATTTTTCGCGAAATTTTGCAAAATTTTGGGAATCATTAAGATGTGACAGATGGCAATTGTAAACGCGTAAATGGTTAGATCCTACGGTCTGAAACTTTGGCATAAGCTAGATTATAATGTAGACAGGTAAATTGACGGGTCAACATCAAGCGGACCAAAAATCCGGATATATACAAAATTTTATGATTAGTTCAGACTATCATGAAGTTTTAATAGTTGGCAGTTAAAGACGGGTAAATAGGAAGTGTCGGTCAATCGGTTTAAAGAAATTTTAACATTTGCGTAATTCTTATGTTAGTTTAGATTGACACGAAGACTGGTATATAGACGAACAAATAAGAGGTGAAGATCATACGGACCACAAACTCGTGAAATTTGACAAAACAAATTTAACGAGTTTAGATTATCATGAAGTTTTGATGGATGGCAATTGTCTATTAAGCTTTACTTCTTCGTATTGTGTTTAAAATTCTAAAGGGGGCGCAGCAACGCACGCCGGGTGCCTGTTATGTAAATATGTATTGCAAAACTGTTTGATGGCAAATCTCTTAGCCATTTTTGAATTAAAAGTGTGCTTTTATCACTCATTTTTGGCATTTTAGTTGATAACACGCTGAATTGGTGACGTTAATTTACAAGTTCCAACAGATTTGCAACAAAATCAGAAAATGGTTAGCAGAGAATCATTATGTAATTTCATAAAAAAGGAAGGTTTTTTGCATATTTTGCATATTTTTTTATGCAAATATGCTATTTATGCAAAATTGTTTTTAGCGCACTTAGATCTATGATCAATAAAAATAAGATGTGTGCAATCAGAACTTAAGTCGGACATGCGATTCAAATTATGCAAAATTCGATGTCTGCTCATATGTATCAGATAAAGTGACAATTTACATTGTCATTTGTTTATGTGACAGCATTGTAGAAAAATTTTAAAAACGACTCGTCTGTTGATGCTGATCAAGATCAAGCTCTAAGCTCTAAGTAGATCTTCATCTAAGCGTAGCTCTTCATCATTACCTTCTTCTTTTTTTCTTGGGTGATCAAAAGGCTAGCATTGATTCCGCTGTCGTCGACGTATTCTCAGACTTATTTCAATCAACTAATTCCTCTCTCCATTTAGAGGACATTTCTTCTTCTAACTCGATTGGTGCTGCCTCAATTTCTCAAAGCTCCCTACTTTCGCATTTGAAATCTCTAATATTCTCTCAAAGATTTGTGTTCTCAAAGAGTGCTGGAGTTGTTTATGCAAACCTTTGCTTAAGCCGTTCAATCTATAACTTGATTCTTGAATTTTTCCCACTTTTTGGAAAGAGACCTAAATTATTCCTCTCCATAAAAAAGGAGTTAGATCTGATATTTCCAATTACAGAGCTACAGCTAAGCTCTTCGCTATTCCTAACGAGAGCGTAAGTTAAAGTCGGCTCTAACCGACTTCGATATACCCGTTACTCATGGAAACAAATGTTTAATAGCCTTACTGTATGCCTGAGGTGGGTCAGCCGAAAAGTATGCAACATTTTTTAACTCGTCTCTCTCTCTCTCTCTCTCTCTCTCTCTCACTAAGATTGCTGCTGAACGCAATGCTTAGGTTATGAGTGGGGTGGGTGGTGGGTGTTAACTGATCGTTTTTTGCTCATAACTTGAGTATCGTTCATCCGATCTTTATCATTCCTTCAGCAAATCGATAAATAATTTTAAGAACTAGATATCTCTAGAAAGTACGAACCATCTATCATCAAAACTGTAGGAGATATGACGTTTTTTCCAAATTGCGGGGGCGTGAGGGGGCGTGGCAAAAATTGAAAATAAACTTGATCTGCGTGCAGACAATAGGAGTCTACATTTCAAATTTGGTTGCTCTAGCTCTTCTAGTCTCTGAGATCTAGGTGTTCATACAGACGGACGGACAGACGGACAGACGGACAGACGGACAGACGGACATGGCTATATCGACTCGGCTGTTGATGCTGATCAAGAATATATATACTTTATATGGTCGGAAATGATTCCTTCTGCCTGTTACATACATTTGCACGACTTTAGTAGACCCTTTTACTCTACGAGTAACGGGTATAAAAATATTTTAAGAGATTATAGCCTCTACCTTGGAGCATTATTGCAAATCGGGCTTATCACCTTTCCAGCATGGTCATCTGCGACCAATTTGCTTGAATTTACTTCATTGATTAACGATGGGTTCCTGACTGATGTCATTTACACCGACTTATGTAAATGTTTTGACTCTGTAAACCATGATTTCGATTTATCAGCATTCGGATTTGATTAGGAAAAACATACATAAATTTTAGAAAAATGTCTGAAATCTATTTTTGAGTCGATAGAACGATCTATATAATTTAATGTTTAAAAATGATTTCATGGAAATGTTGACCGCGGCTACGCTGGGTCCAATTTTGGCATACTCTCTCCAACATATCGGCCGGTATGTTGAGAATAAATTCTTCAATATTGGCTTCCAGTGCGTGAACTGTTGTGGCCTTATCGCTATAGACATGAGTCTGAACATGGCCCCACAAAAAATAGTCTAAAGGCGTTATATCGCACGATCTTGGCGGCCAATTGACCGGCCCCAAACGTGAGATAAACGGTTCACCGAACTCGCCTCTCAATTGGGCCATTGTTTCGCGTGCTGTGTGGCATGTGGCACCGCCTTGTTGAAACCACATGTCAGCCAAGTCCAGCTTTTCCATTTTGAGCAAAAAGAAGTTTGTAATCATCGCACGGTAGCGCTCTTCATTCACAGTAACGTTCCAGGCCTTCGTCATCTCTAAGAAAGTACGGTCCAATGATGCCACCGGCCCATAATCCAAACACCAAACAGTGCATTTTTCGGGATGCATTGGCAGTTCTTGCAATGCTTTTGTTCAGGTATCCATTCAACCAGAAATGAGCTTCGTCGATGAACACAGTTTTCCGATAAAAAAGTGGATCTTCATCCAACTTTGCCTGCGGCCATTCACGAAAAGTTTTGCCGTTGTGGTAGGTCGTGTGGCTTCAATTATACCCAAATCCTTCCCCAAAATTTTGCACGTAGTGGAGTAACAGAGGCCCCATTGCTACGAACGGCGCCGAATCGATAATTCACGGTCAGCTGCTATATTTTCCTCTGTCCGCACTCTACGTAAGCGTATTGGTGGTTTAATGTCCAATAGTCACAAGTACCAAAATGACCATAAAATGGAAGAAGTGCACTTTCTGATAATAAAATTCAATAATCTGCAAGCGTTGTTCGTTTGTAAGTCGATTCATGGTCAAATTATAGACCAAACTGAGCATGTTTTACAGTGGCATGTGACACGAAAAACAGCGTGACCAAAAATCACCCTTTATAAACTTGATCGGTTAGGATTTCCCGACTCTTTTCTGCTTTAGATTTCGTCCTATTTAAAAAATAGAACCCATAAAGCCTGTCTCTGTAACTTCTGGTGTACCACAAGGTAGCCACCTTGGTCCATTGTTTTATACTCTTTTCATTGATGACCTCCCTATGATCTTCTATGTATGCCGATGACATAAAACCTATTTTATCTTTCAATGACACGATGCAGTCTTGGTGCTTGGTTAATCATTTACACCTTAATTGCTCATGTTTATGACTTTCCATCGTTGCAAACCTTTTCTGGCTACCTATACGATTGGCAATAAGCCCTTAGAACGAATATCTACAGTCATTTATCAAATTGAGATTCATTGTTAAAAGGGCTAATGGTGTACTTGGATTCATAAAACGTTGGTCGAAGGAATTTAATGATCCATACACCACAAAACTTCTGTACACTGCTCTAGTCCTGTACTTGAATACTGCTCTTCCGTCTGGTGTCCGCAGTATAAAAGGCATATGAATCGTATTGAGTCAGTACAGAAGCCATTATTGCTTTTTGCTCTTCGTGGATTAAATTGGGACCCCAACCTTCGTCTGCCATCAAACTCCAGCAGACTCTTGCTTATTGACCTTCATTCGTTAGCTAATCAAAGAACAGTCCTAGGCGTTTCTTTTCTTCATAAGCTAATTATGATGGTGATGTAGATTCTACCGAACTTTTAGGTCGCCGTAACTTCTCCGTTCGTTCTAGGCCAACTAGAAACTATTTACCTTTAATCTTGCCCAGATGCACAACTGATTATGCCCAGCACTCCCTCTTCTCGATCTCTATAAATATTATTAAAGTTTTTGTTAGCTCTAATAACGTCTCTGACTACAATTGGCTGTGAATCCATGGACGGGCAAATAAAATTCCCCCACCGTGTCGGAGTCGTTATAAGTTTATTTGGTGATTTTATAAGATTTTCTTTGATAGGCTTCCTTAGCTCATAACAATTTTTGTAACGTATTTATATTTTTGTTGACAGCCTTTTTTTGTCGACTCTAAATAAATAAATAAGAGAGAGTTTGGTAACTCTTGAAACAGCGATCGTGGTACGGACATACCATTTTGCCAAAATGTTGTAATTAATATCTGTTGTTTTGGATTGATTATATTAAATTATACTCAACCATAGACCTTGAGCCAGCCACTTGCAAACTTTAAATAAATAAAGAATATATGTACTTCATAGGGTCGGAGATGTTTCCTTCTGGCTGTTACATACAGTTGCGTATCTTTGGTACAGAGTATAATTATTGCAGGGGAGTGGCAAAAAGCTTAAATAGTCTTGATCGTGCAGACAATAGGAGTTGCTTTAGATCTAGGTGCTGATTGAGAATATGTTTACTTTATGGGGTCGGAGATGCTACCTTCTGCTTGTTACATTCATTTGGACGAACTTAGTATACCCTTTTTACGCCATGAGTAACGGGTATAAAAATTCACAAAATAATATTTAGCATAGAACTATGGGCTAGAGAAATTTTCGTGAGCAAGATTCTTCACTAGTTCAAAGATTAATTAGGCGTTAGTTTGGGTCACTTACTAGAGCCACATCGAATTATTATCGATTTGTTGAAACTGTCAAGATTCTTTCCAAAAACTCATACAAAAGACTACTACTGAAGGTTGATGGCTGTAATTTTTTGAAAAGAAAGAAAAATGCAATCCCTGGAGTGCAAAAACATATTTTGGATAATCCAGTTATAAATGTGTTTTGTTTTTGGTGGAAGCACAACATACACAACAACAACATGGAACATATGTATATAGTAGATAAAAGCTTGAAATTAATAGAAGCAAAATACTTTAATTGTATCGAAAAGATTTAAATTTAAATTTAATTGTCGATAAAAGAAATGGACTGGTGTTTAACACCTTGGTTGTTTTCACAACTAGAATTCCGATACATATTATTACGAAAGATTTTAGCTATGGTGTTTGGTTTTAGCTGGCTCAAGGTAAAAGTGAAACGTTTCCTCATGTGGCCTTAAGCCAATGAAACCGCCTCACCGTCTGTAAAAGCCGGTAAGCTTTAGTTTCTTATGATCGCTAGATCTCCATAGTAAATACTATGGAAACCTGCATGGGCATCTCATTAGAGGCTACTGCAACGGGCCTGGCGCCCAGTTGCGAAGATGATGAGTGTTGTCGTTCATTGGACATGTTGTTCGTTACATTCGAATTCGTCGACTGTCGTGCTTCTCCGTTTGCAATCCTTCACAGTGGCTGTGTCAGTTTGGGGCCCATTTGGTTGTTTAAATGCAATGCCCCTTTGTGGCATGCCCCTGCCAAATGGGTGTATACTTCCCCTACATTGCTAGCGGCTCCTGATAGGTGCAACGAAGTGTCGCTCGCATCGGCTTCGTGCGGCTGGGGAAGCCACGAGAGGGAATCACTATTGTCGCTGGCCCCAGAATCTTTACTCTAGTTTCGCGATTGAATGCGCATGACTGAGCTGGTCGTGGAGGGGCAGTAAACGGCGACGGCGACAACGACGGCGACGTCGACCGCAAAGCCAGCGACTTCGTTGGCGCCTACAATTCTGCTGGCCGCTTGCCGGGGTGTACCTGTTGCTAAAGAGCGAGCAACAGTTGAGAGGTTAGGATGTGCGTGAATGTGTGTGAGATGGGGAGTTGCGCAGCAGCCGGCAGCAAGCCCCAAGTGAGCTACAGCAACAGGCTGCGATGTGGCGTCAACAGGCTTCAAAGCAACAGTCTGCTGGGTTACAGTGCAACACAGTTGGTGTGTAAAGTGGTGGTCTTATACTTACCATCTAATACAGTCCGGCTGCCATGTCGGCATCAATTTGCTGGCGTACGAGGGTTACTTTTTATATTTCCAATCTTGGTTCGACTGCCCACTTCCATTAAAAAGCTTAACATTATTTAGCACAATCTTACTCAGAATATTTTGATGTAAGGTAAATTTATTTATTCGTTTTACAAGTCTTAAAGCGTAGGCTTAGCTTAGAGCAGTGGTGTCCAAACTGGCAAAAGCCTATCCCATGGGATAGGAACTATAATGGAACTACTTGGAAAAATTCATCCGGCGTCGCAGCCGACACACTTATAGAGAGAGAGAATACGTTCTATAAATAGCACGCTCAGCGGCTTGCTCTCTTACGATGCTAGTGTTCGGCTTTTTGTTCTCGCATGAGGCATTTGTTCGTTTGTTTGTTGCTCAAGTTGTAATGTCAAAAAAAGGATATATCTTCTTGGTTGTAAGCATGGAAAGTCTCGATATTAGGAATAGATCTTCTTGGATTTAAGTAAAATATCCAAAGTAAAAATTTTTTAATTTAATGTTATTTAAATACTCTGGAACAGCGTTGGTCATCGAGAGCGATGCCAAAAAGTGAGAGTGTATAAGTGTGTGAAAAAAATCGCCGTGAATTTGCTTCGACCTGGCAGCATCAAAGGCTTTTTGCTCTCTTCTCCTCAGCTTCGGCATGCGTTCGGCTCGTATACGCGTAAATAGCGAAATGTTTTCGCCCCCCAGGGGGTTCTTGTGACCTTTGCTGCTCTAGAAACAGTTTTGCCATTGTTTAACGGATATATCTCTTACCATCCGTAGCTGACATCGAAGGCCTGGTTGACTCTTTTGAGATCTTTGAAAATGCCGATCTAACCGATGTCATGGATAGCATCTCGTCGTCAATTAAAATTAAATATTAATAACCAATTTAAAAATAATAAAAAAAATCAACTAAATACAATATTTCACTTAACTTTCACTCCGTCTGTTCGTCCGTAGGATCGAAGAGATCTCAGAGATGGTAAGAGATAGAGGTTTGACATGTATGGGACATAAACTTCTTATACTTGCAGGCAGATCAAGTTTATTTTCAATTTTTTGCTACGCAACCTCCCACCCCCCCCAATTTGGAATTAGCGTTATATTTCCCACAGTTTTGTAGACAGATGGTTTGCACCTTCTAGAGATATTTAGTAATTTAACGATTTGCAGAAGAAATGATAAGCTATGACCAAAAGTAGTAGCGCTGCTCTCAGCTGCTACTGCAGTTACAGAGTATATTATAGTCGGGCTTGACCGACTTTCTAACTTGTTTTATTTGCGTTTCTTACTTTGGCCTGAGCAGTACAATAGAATTTTAGTAAATGCATGTACACATTTTGCACATATGTAAGTGCGTGTGCAAAAAACACGCAACAACGTGTTTGCATGTCGAGATGCATACATACCAGAGAACGGCTTCCGTTGAGCGTAAAAACATAAATACACGAACAATTGCTGAATAAACAGCCCATTCGGTTCAAGCGCTCAAGCCGACGTTCGCATATGTATTCACCGTTGAGTTAAATTCACTCAACTGTCGGCAATTTGTTTTGCTCGCTGACTTTATTCCTGCTCGTGCTCAACCGCTCTCCACGGCCGTTCGCTCTTTCGGCTCAATGCGATCATTGTTGAGCCGAAAGAAAACACTGAAAAGAACAAACTCAATGCGTATGAGTAAACTCAAGGCGTATGAATAAACTCATTGAGTTTGAACATGCCCGCAGTCAGCAGCGCTGCCTCTGCACTGCTGATGACTGTGAAGAAGGTGGAACAGAAAATTATCAAAATACGAAATTCCACAACAAATATATTTATTTTGAAATATTACTTCATATTTATATTAACTTATGTATACATAATAAAAATATGTATTTTAATTAATTTTAAAATTAAAATATAATAATTCAATGTTTATATGGCATAGCCAGAGAACACATTTATATTGACTTCATACTTAATATTTTTAAACACTAATATAAATTTGACAAAGCCAGAAGGAACACATTTATATTTTCTTCATATCTCATTGATGTCAAACCAATTGTCTACAATTGACTTGAACATTGGGAAGTTTGAGTTCCAGCGTGTCGGACAATAATTTTTTAACGAAGTTTGTAGTTGATGCTGTAAGTTAGCTTTTTTGAAATATTTAACAATTTTCTTACACTTTTCAACAAGCTCGATTATCTCAAAGGATTCTTTGAAAGAGTGTTCCAAAACGTTGGCAAGCAAATGGCTGCTGCAATTCATTCGAACGTTGTTTTCCAATGCTTTTAGAATGTTTGAGGCCCTGTCTGCAACAAACTTTATTTTGTCCAAATTATGAATGCCGAATTCGGAAAACAATGTGTGTAATTTATTTGAGATGTTAGCAGCCGTTGAACGTTGGAAATCCATTGATTTCAATCCCAAAATTAAATCGTATAGGTGTAAGTCCTTTTCATAATGCAAAGTGACTCCTAAAAAGTTCCTATGTACATAATTGTCCGTCCACAAGTCTATTGTTGCACTTGCTCCACCACTATTAGCAATGTTGGCTATTTCAACTTTAATTTTCGCCTTCTTCTCATTCGCTATCTTTTGCGTAGCTCGCGACACCGTTGTTGAATCTGGCAGCATGTCATCTAAGTCTACATTTTCTCCATATTTTGCTCCAATATTTATAAAAAATTTCACAAGATTTCGAAATCCAACCCCATTGGCTGCAGAGAAAGGTTGGCAATCCTTAGTAACCCAAGCTACACAAGCGTCAATAGTTGCTTTTTTTTCGTCTATCGTCACGGGTTTCAGCACCTTTGTCTCCTTAAGCGTTTTGCAGCACTTATGTCTGGTTAAATTAGATGAATTCTTCGGCGTATATTTTAAAATATTATTGCAGGATTGGCAGTATAGGAATCCATCAAAAATTGTGCCATCCTCCTTAATAATTTCAGATAAAATATTCCAAACATAGCTCCTTCCCTTATGTCGGGCTGACAATTTGTAGGTATTTGCGCGTATTTTTTCAATAATATTTTCCTGTTCCATATCGATGAGACGCAAAAAACATACTAAGAAATTGCGCAATAAATACACACATTGAGTGCAATTCACACTGATTTTTGCTAATTGGCGCCAGACTGACGCACATTCTGAAAATCTGATCGCGAGCGAAGCATACAAAAACAACATAAATGAGTTTTGTCGCCAGCTAGACGCCCATCAGAAGACTGCAAAGCAAAACGAGCCGAATGAGCTGTTCGTAAGCAGAGGCTGAATTTATTCAATGCTTAACTTCGTAGAGTGAGCAAACGTGAGCAAAACATTTTGAAGCGAAGGCTCACGTTGTACACGATTGAAGTCTTCGTCAGCATAAGCTGAATTTTACTCAACGCTGTGTTTTGCTCAGTGACTCGAATTGAGTAAAAATTTTAACGTCTGAGCTGACTCCACGAAATAGTGAGTTTTGCAGTTCTCTGATACATACTCAGTCACACTCTCTCTTGCAGAAGCTGAATTAG
Source organism: Lordiphosa magnipectinata (assembly GCA_037044535.1). NCBI lineage: Eukaryota > Metazoa > Arthropoda > Insecta > Diptera > Drosophilidae > Lordiphosa > Lordiphosa magnipectinata. The sequence continues at coordinate 33,831 of JBAMBO010001880.1, forward strand.
GCTATGTTGATTGTCCATTTACTCAATTTCACACATCCGCTCACTTTGACTTCTCATATTAAATTGGCCGTAAGCAAAGCTGGTAACTTCGAAGCTGTTGTCGCTACCTGCAATACGAAAAGCCATGATACAATGCAGAAACAATAAAAACAACAAAGCGATCAGTGCAACAGAAATACACCCCTTAGAAAGCCCGACGGAAACACAACGAGAAGGCCAAGCTAACTTCGTCTGTGACGAAGTTTTTATACCCTTGCAAATGCAAATGTCACAGTTTAAGAACGCTTACATAGAAATCAAAAAATTTTGTAACTAAAACCTATTTTCCGACAGATAAACGTCTGAAAAAAATTTTTCTCACTAAGACTCAATTTCCGACCGATCGGCCCTGCGGCCGCCTTAAGATATAGTCATCCGATTTCGGCCCAATTTTGCGAATCTAATTGAGAGCATATAAAATAAGTCATCAGCGAGTTTAAGGACGCTAACAAAACTAAACAAATAAATTTTTTACCAAGACTCATGTTCGACCGATCGGTCTTATGGCAACCATAAGATATAGTCACCCGATGTCGATCAAATTTTTCAAATTAGTTTGAAAGCGTTTAATATTAATAATCACCGACCTTAAGAACGATTTACTTAAAAACAAAAAAGTTTTTTTTCACTAAGACCCATTTTCCGACCGATCCGTCCTATGGCAGCTATAAGATATAGTCATCCGATTTTGACCAAAATTTGCGAATCTGTTTGAAAGCATATAATATTATTAATGACCGAGTTTAATCATGTTAACATTGCAAACAAAAAAGTTTTTCTCACTAAAACCCATTTTTCGACCTATGGTTCCTATGGCAGCTATAAGATATAGTCATCCGATTTTGACCAAAGTTTTCAAATCTGTTTGAAAGTATGTAATATTATTAATGACCGAGTTTAATCACGTTAACGATGAAAACAAAAAAGTTTTTCTCACTAAAACCCATTTTTCGACCGATGGTTCCTATGGCAGCTATAAGATATAGTGATCCGATTCGGTCGGTTCCGACATATTAGCAGCGTGCAGTAAAAAGAAGACTCTGTGCAAAATTTCAGCTCGATAGCTTTAAAACTGAGAGACTAGTTTGCGTAGAAACAGACGGACAGACAGACAGACGGACAGACAGACAGACAGACAGACAGACAGACGGACAGACAGACAGACGGACGGACAAAGCTCAATGAACTCAGCTCGTCCCCCTGATCAAGAATATATATAGTTTATGGGGTCGGAAATGAATATTTCTATGCGTTGCAAACTTCTGGGCAAAATTATAATACCCTTTGCAAGGGTATAAAAACTACAAGCGCAGGCAGTACCTTTCGCTTCAATTGTACCTTATTAATTGTATCGTGCCAAAAACAGCTTCGTAGCAGCCGGGGTTAAGACTGAAAGCGGGAATAGTTCTCATTAGTTCCCCACGATCTTCGCTTAGGTCTCCTCGCACTTCTCTCGCCCACAAGTTCCCAGTCGAGATCAATTGTCTTCTCGTATTCGAGAAGTTTTGGTTTTAACGAATCAAGAAGAAAGAAACAACTAAATTGAAGCCGATTTCAGTCTCGCCAACTCGTGCTAGACTTCTCTGGGTGTTGAGGTGGAATACAATCGATGTCTCATATGTGAGACGTCGATTGTTTTCCAGCTCTAATAAACAGCAGACAACATTGCAGAACTTTATTTAACAGAAACTTATCAGAGAACTCAACTGTAACTGGTTTTTGGTATGGAGAGGGACTTCGGGACACACCAAGAAAGCCAAAACTTTCATTTAAATTATCATTAAAACTCCCAAAACATTGGTAAAGATCGGACAAACAATAGTCAAGTTGTGAGCAAAGAAAGTTTTCAGCCGCAACAGCGTAAATTTCAGTCTTTGCTTGGTCAACTTTCTAACTGTTTTTTTGTATGTCTACATTTGAGTGCCATTTAACCACGGTGCACAAAACAGCGCAGATTTGCAGTGTGCCCCAGCTACATGAACGTTTTCCCCTAATGTTGTAGGGGCCTACAGGCCGAAGCCGCATTATTGTCTCAAACGCAAGAACAACGGTAAGTCACGAGCCGGCGGCCACCACATTTGCGTTGGTGGTGGTCGAGTGGGTGCAGAAAAACTGTGGATGCGGGTGGGGTCGGGTTCGTAGTTGACGTTGACGCTGAGGCCGAAGCCGAGGCTGGCGTTGACTGTGTGTGGGGAAGGTATGGCTAGTGGTATGACTTGTCGTCAGCAATATGCACCGCACACACACACACACACACACACACACACAAAGGAATCCCGTGCCCGCCTGTTGCGGAAACGGATGTGTCAGGCGTGTACATACACTCATTCGCACTCGCACTCGCATGGGCCTGTTGCATACGACTGCCGCTGCCACTGACGATGATAACGGGGTGGCAGCAACAGGCTTGCGTTAACCACTTTTGCACCCAGAGTGGAAGACCGCAGGCCAGGTCACCAAATGAAAGGCTTTAAGAGCCTTATTGCTAAATTTTGAATTAGCTGATTGCCTCCTCCTGCTGCTGCTGCTGCCGCTATGTCGTTGTCTGTGCCTTGGATCTTGGGTGTGTCGGCTGCCATCTTCGTATTTCTTTTTATTCCCATTTTCCTTAAAGTTTCTTGTTTTTATTGTGAAGTCACACACACACAGTCCCAAAGAGGGAGGATGTCCCTACATCGTGATGGCGGTTCTGTCGGCGGCAACTGCGAATGTTTGCTGCTGCTGTTGCTGCCGCCTGTTGCGCGATACCCAGTGCCTTGCTCCTCCTATGGCTACCGCTCCTCCTTGCATAAAAGTCCGTATGGGCAACGACGAGTCTGCGTGTCTAACGGTGCAATGTGCAAGGTTCAGTCGTTCAACTGCCGCGTGCCCAGGCAGTTTAGTGTGCTCTCAACCAAACCAACTAAACTAATCAAACACACTAACTAACCAACGAACTAACCTGTCACCTGCCATAAAGCCAAGACAACAAGTTAGAGCCATCAAAGCAAACAGTAGGCTTACCTTTTGGTCTAAACAGCTGTTTCAGCTTATTTTTTTGACTCTTTTTTTTCCTGTGAAGTGTTCCACCAAGACAATGGTTATCCAATATGTGCAGATGGGTTGCTGAAAAGAGCAGGTAAATTTTGTATATTATATATATGGAGATATATTTGCATGCCCCCCCGTCCACAGACACGCACTCACGTGTGTGTGTGTGTCTGTGTGTACACAAACGATGGACAATGACTTTGATTTATTTATTTAATTGTTTTGGTTTTTCACATATTATTCATCGATTGTGCTAAAACTAAGCAGAATCATTAAATATGCAATGAACGAGGTGATTTATGGTTTGGCCAATGAGGCGGGGGGGTGGGGGAGAGTCCACGAGTGCCCATCCACTCGCCAACTGGCTACAACTGGCACACTAATATTTACCGAGAAACATATATGGGGTATTCCCCGGTTGAACAACTGTTTGCATGAACAATTGAGTTGAAATTTAAAGATTTATTTTGCTTCATTCGGCTACAGGCTTGTACCGGAGTTTCGAAACCAGCGGAAAGTCTAGGGCTTGAATCGTAAGCTAAGGTTCTGACACAGGAAAAACAGGAAGGCCAAGCTAGCTGTCAGATTTTAAGAAAGCTTACATAAAAATCAAAAATTTTCTACCAAATAAACATCTGAATTTGAAAAAATTTCGCGAATCTTTTTAAAAACATATCAAATTAACAATCGCCGAGCTTAAGAACCATAAAATTGAAAACAAAAAAGTTTTTCTCACTAAGACACATTTTTCGACCGATCGGTCCTATGGCAGCCTTAAGATATAGTCACCCGATGTCGATCAACTTTTTCAAATTAGTTTGAAAGCTTTTAATATTAATAATGGCCGAGTTTAGAGACGCTAAGATTGAAAACAAAAAAGTTTTTCTCACTAAGACACATTTTTCGACCGATAGTTCCTATGACAGCTATAAGATATAGTCATCCGATCTTGACCAAAATTTGCAAATCTGTTTGAAAGCATATAATATTAATAATGGCCGAGTTTAGGGACGCTAAGATTGAAAACAAAAAAGTTTTTCTCACTAAGACACATTTTTCGACCGATAGTTCCTATGACAGCTATAAGATATAGTCATCCGATCTTGACCAAAACTTGCAAATCTGTTTGAAAGCATATAATATTAATAATGGCCGAGTTTAGGGACGCTAAGATTGAAAATAAAAAAGTTTTTCTCACTAAGACACATTTTCCGACCGATCGGTCCTATGGCAGCTATAAGATATAGTCATCCGATTTTGACCAAAACTTGCGAATCTGTTTGAAAGCATATAATATTAATAATGGCCGAGTTTAGGGACGCTAAGATTGAAAATAAAAAAGTTTTTCTCACTAAGACACATTTTTCGACCGATAGTTCCTATGACAGCTATAAGATATAGTCATCCGATCTTGACCAAAACTTGCAAATCTGTTTGAAAGCATATAATATTAATAATGGCCGAGTTTAGGGACGCTAAGATTGAAAACAAAAAAGTTTTTCCCACTAAGACACATTTTTCGACCGATCGGTCCTATGACAGCTATAAGATATAGTCATCCGATCTTGACCAAAACTTGCGAATCTGTTTGAAAGCATATAATATTAATAATGGCCTAGTTTAGGGACGCTAAGATTGAAAACAAAAAAGTTTTTCCCACTAAGACACATTTTTCGACCGATCGGTCCTATGACAGCTATAAGATATAGTCATCTGATCTTGACCAAAACTTGCGAATCTGTTTGAAAGCATATAATATTAATAATGGCCGAGTTTAGGGACGCTAAGACTGAAAATAAAAAAGTTTTTCTCACTAAGACACATTTTCCAAACGATATTTCCTATGACAGCTATAAGATATAGTCATCCGATCTTGACCAAAACTTGCGAATCTGTTTGAATATATATTAACAATGGCCGAGTTTTGGGACGCTAAGATTGAAAATAAAAAAATTTTTCTTACTAAGAAATTAGGATTAAAAGTTTTTCTTAAATCCTATCCAAATCCAAATTCCTATGACAGCTATAAGATATAGTCATCCGATCTTGATCAAAACTTGCGAATCTGTTTGAAAGCATATAATATTAATAATGGCCGAGTTTAGGGACGCTAAGACGGAAATTAAAAAAGTTTTTCTCACTAAGACCCATTTTCCAAACGATATTTCCTATGACAGCTATAAGATATAGTCATCCGATTTTGACCAAAACTTGCGAATCTGTTTGAAAGCATATAATATTAATAATGGCCGAGTTTATGGACGCTAAGATTGAAAACAAAAAAGTTTTTCTCACTAAGACACATTTTTCGACCGATAGTTCCTATGACCGCTATAATATATAGTTATCCGATCCGGTCGATTCCGACATATTTGCAGCGTGCAGTAAAAAAAAGACTCTGTGCAAAATTTCAGCTCGATAGCTTTAAAACTGAGAGACTAGTTTGAAACAGACAGACAGACAGACAAGGCTCAATCGACTCAGCTCGTTGCCTGATCAAGAAATTTTAATACCCTTTGCAAGGGTATCAAAATCCAAGAAATCCCGGCGAAAAGCAACTTCAAACGTTGTGAAAAGTCGGTCAATCCCAAATTTTCTCCAACCAAGTTCAAGAGGATTGACTTGATTACAGATTTTCAATTCCGAAATTCCGGTCATGATCCCCATTTTAGCTCGGGAGAGCTTGACTTTACAACCACAACAGGACCTATTTTATCTTGTTACTCCAGCTCGATTTGATCCCTCAGTCGGATCCAATCAAGAAGCTCGATGTTCGTACTTGATTTGATAACGAAGTCGGCTTGGTGCTAGAATGCTCGATATTAAATGTAGCTCGATACTCGAACTATATTGCATCAAAAATGACTGAGATTGACTTTAGTTCGTTGTTCAAACTCATTTTGACCCCAAAAAAAGCATACCACAAGAACTCCATGCTACTTTTTGAACGACCTTTTTCATTATCATACCAGCCAGTTCTAGCCGGCTCGAGGTCAATAGTTCACAAACAACATTACAATGGAGGCTGGTCGCTATTAAAGTGTCTTTCATGAACTTGACCCATCGACTGCAATTCAGCAGCTACCTTCTCATGCTGGATGTGCTATAACTGGTAGTGAATTCTAAGGCAACGGTTAGTGCAGAAGACCCACAATACTAAATAGCTCCTAAGCTGTCAAAAAAATTTGTATATACATATGTGTGTATACCAGATCCGTTCAGCCATAGGCTCACACTAACTGCTTGACGAAGTCACGCATCAGTGAGTGTCGGAGAGAGAGAGACTTATTTTTTAACGCTCTCCATTTGGCCGGCACTGGTGTGTACCCATTTAGACTGAAAGAGCATTTCTCCTTCATTTTCGAACTTGGTCTCGGTTTCTTTTCGCTCTATTGTTTTGACAGTGAAGTTCCGTACTTACTTCAGTCTCGAGTCAGGATCATTTGATTTTCAAATAGGATCCGTATTTGAAATAAGCATTTTCGGATTGATACAAGCCTTTTAGGATTGTTCCAATCCTTTCGTACTTCATTCAAGAAGAATCTAGTACGACTCGTACTTGAAATTTCAAGCCGAAATTCCAGATCAAATTTAATTTTTTGAGATTGATTTTAGCTCGCCTTTTTTTCAGTGTAAAATAATTTTCCCTCTATATTCGACTAATTTGAGAGAATGGGTAAAATCAAATTTATCATTTGATATTAAAATCGTCAAATCTAAAAGCCCGATAGGCACTAAAGGCCCGGAATCTACGAAGAGGCTAATAGTCGCAAGAAGTCCCGAACTCGAATTAAGCGCAAGATGACTTGCACACAAGCACAAAGAATAGAGATGGACTCGGGAGAGAAAATTCAATCACGTCCCGTCCCGATCCCGACCAAAGTCTATCCCAAATCAATTTCATCCCGTCGGTCTCGACGAACAATTTACAATTCAATCCCGATTTATAATTTGGGTTATATTTGCTGTTTGTTGAGCGGCGCCATCTTCACATACTTTTATAAGTGTGCCCATTTTTGAATTCGTATGTAAGTGTGACCATTCGGTGCTTAAACTTGCTGAGGCCAATAAAAATAAATCGGGACCCGGAAATTTTCAGGATTTTGCACCAATCCTGTACAGTCCCGATCCCTACTCACGTCTTTCCCGTTCCGTCCCGACCCCGACGGATCGGAGCAACAATTTTCAATTCGATCCCGCCCCAACCCGATCCTGCATTCTTTTCAGCTCCCGCTGGAAATTTTCAATTTTTGCCACGCCCCCTCGCGCCCCCGCAATTTGTAAAAAACGTCATATCTCCTACAGTTTTGATGATAGATGGTTCATACTTTCTAGAGATATCTAGTACTCAAAGTTATTTATCGATTTGCTGAAGAAATGATAAAGATCGGATGAACGATACTCAAGTTATGAGCAAAAAACGGTCAGTTAACACCCTCCACCCACCCCACCCATAACCTAAGCATTGCGTTCAGCAGAAGCAATCTTAGTGAGAGAGAGAGAGAGAGAGAGAGAGAGAGGAAACTTAGAGAGCGCACTGCGTTGTGCGTTGTGTGTTAACTGGCCGTTTGACTCGTGACCAAATGCGAGCTGCGACATTAAGGGTGCAGAGTATGTTATAGTCGGGCTTGACCGACTTTCTTTCTTGTTTGTCATCGATTTATGCTGGTGAACGCGCTCAAAGATTCTAGTTTCACAAAACACTGGAGAAGACTTGCTCTAGATGGGAAATGGTACTTGGGAGAGACCGAGCTTGAAGTGATGAAAACCAATAAATACCTGGCAATGTGGATCTACCATAATGCGCAATTTAAATACCATTTGCAGGAAAAGCTGAAAGACGCGAAAGTGGCGATAAACTGCACCTGGAAATCTCTCCTGAGCAGAAAAAAAGTACCAACGAGCATCAAATATAAACTTTTTGGAGCAGCTGTGAGGTCTATTATGTGCTACGGCTCGCAAGTCTGGGGGATTATGCAGTACTATGAAATTGCGAACCTGCTTAGATACTATGCTCTTCACATATTGGTTTTTCGCATCTCCGAAAATGGACTGCCTAAAATATTGGCTCAGTTTGTGCTAAACGGACGTCATTAGTTCTTTCGCGAATGAGAATTTCTATCGGCCAATCATTGCGAAAGACTTAGGTTAGGTTGCAATGGTTGAAATGGAAGAGGATCCCATTTCATCACTTAGGCCAATGAAGGCCCGTTGTGTTACCATATAACCCTTTCTACGCTGCGTTCGTAGAGGGAGGGTCTTCCCCGTTAAACCATTTAGAAAATACCACAAATTTGAGCAGATAGGCAAGATCTATTTCAGAGATGTCTGACAGATCGTTTAGAAAAAGACGACCCAAAACTGTAAGTCGCTTTCTGCTAAGAGCTGGGCAATGACAGAAGAGGTATTGTAAAATCTCCTCCTCCTTCTACAGAAGTCATTGTGTCTGATGCCGAAGACTTAACCTTGAAGAAAGTTCAGAGTGGGGATCATGGGCTACAGAAATTCTATCGAAATTATCCATCCTCAAAGTTTGGGAATGATCAGCAAAGGCCGCTACCGTAATGCGCAGCACTTTAGTTCAATTCGTGTGGAGCCTCCCTTGAAAGATATGTTGAAAGCCTCTTCTAGAAGTGAACAGTGCAGAATAGTAGAAATTGTGCAGTAATATACGATTTTGCAGAAATATGTATTTACATATTGTCTTGGTTAAATTAAAAACAATTTTTTCAGTGGTCATGGTACCTTTTTTGGCAAACGCTTCAAACGTCAATGCCAACTACTTACAAAATTAAAAATGTAAATAAGGGCAACAGTACGTATGAGTGATGAACTTTGAATCCAATTCGCAGAACCTAACACCCAAGACACTACATATATAGATACCGCATCTCAAACAAACTTTTTTTTTTCTTTTTTTGGTATACAATGTCAAGAACAATCCCAAGAACAATCGATTTTGTTTCATATGCGTCATCTATAATATCTTTAAATCTTTGCTAACACTTATTTAAAAATAAAACGAGAGGGCCAAGCTAACTAAGCTAACGTCTGTGCCGAAGTTTTTATACCCTTGCAAATGCAAATGTCACAGTTTAAGAACGCTTACATAAAAATCAAAAAATTTTGTAACTAAAACCTATTTTCCGACAGATAAACGTCTGAAAAAAGTTTTTCTCACTAAGACTCAATTTCCGACCGATCGGCCCTATGGCAGCCTTAAGATATAGTCATCCGATTTCGGCCCAATTTTGCGAATCTATTTGAAAGCATATAAAATAAGTCATCAGCGAGTTTAAGGACGCTAACAAAACTTAACAAAAAATTTTTTTACCAAGGCTCATGTTCGACCGATCGGTCCTATGGCAACCATAAGATATAGTCACCCGATGTCGATCAACTTTTTCAAATTAGTTTAAAAGCGTTTAATATTAATAATCACCGACCTTAAGAACGATTTACTTAAAAACAAAAAAGGTTTTCTCACTAAAACCCATTTTTCGACCGATCGGTCCTATGGCAGCTATAAGATATAGTCAACCGATTTTGACCAAAATTTGCAAATCTGTTTGAAAGTATATAATATTATTAATGACCGAGTTTAATCACGTTAACATTGAAAACAAAAAAGTTTTTCTCTCTAAAACCCATTTTTCGACCTATGGTTCCCATGGCAGCTATAAGATATAGTAATCCGATTTTGACCAAAATTTGCAAATCTGTTTGAAAGTATAAAATATTATTAATGACCGAGTTTAATCACGTTAACATTGAAAACAAAAAAGTTTTTCTCACTAAAACCCATTTTTCGACCTATGGTTCCTATGGCAGCTATAAGATATAGTCATCCGATCAGGTCGGTTCCGACATATTAGCAGCGTGCAGTAAAAAGAAGACTCTGTGCAAAATTTCAGCTCGATAGCTTTAAAACTGAGAGACTAGTTTGCGTAGAAACATACGGACAGACAGACAGACGGACGGACAAAACTCAATCGACTCAGCTCGTCCCCCTGATCAAGAATATATATAGTTTATGGGGTCGGAAATGAATATTTCTATGCGTTGCAAACTTCTGGGCAAAATTATAATACCCTTGTAATTTTTATAAGGGGGTATCACTGTGACCTTACAGTTTTTTCATAATAAGTTTGAAATAAATCGAGCAACTATATAGTGCGGCCAGTTTTCTCAATGTCCGGTTAGTCAAACTAACCTGAGCTTAGCCGAATTTGTGTGTCTCATACTTAACAGCAGCCTCATGTGCAGCTTAATATTTTAGCTCCAGTTAAGTCCTGATAGATTCATCGATAGAAAAACAACCGACTTAAACACTAGCCTTGTTTGTTTTGATTAACGTTAAAGCAAAGCACCGAATAAATGATGCAAGAGAGAACTGGAAGAGATCTAATTATTTTACTGATCATATATCGAATGATGCTTAATTTCAGGATCCCTGAGGGCATTCTTTCCTTGCTGGATGTACTTAATGATTCAGCCTGGAAATATTTGTCAGGCTTGCAGATGTTCCTAAGTCACGAAACAGTTTACAGCAAAACCCATCGAGCTCAATTTTAATAAACTTTTTCGTAATAAAACGAAAACAATTGATTCGGCCGATAGGGTTGACAATCTCTGGTCAGACGACAGCGACTAATTGATTTTGGGTGACGCACGCATTGAAAAAGCTAAAGTACTTAAATTCAGGGTTACCTCAAGCAACAAATTTATCCGGAGTTTTACTAAGTAAAGACCAAATATGATGTGGTTTGGGAGAAATGTTAAGTATTTCTTTATTTAGTTAATTTCTTGAAATTTTTTGTGTTGATAAAATGGATTCATGTTGCATTTCTTTCTTGTCTTTCGGAATTGTCCAGGTGCTTAATCGGACGCACAATACAATTTACTGCCGTAAATTGTTAACGCCAACTTAACACAAAGATCTGCGTTCCAAGTGGGTTTCCAGTGAATTATTTATCACATTGGACGCGGGTCGAGTGGGTCGGTCGGTTGGTCTAGTCTCTTCTTTGTTTTTGACTTTGTGCAGTTTGCAGTTGGGGCTCTTTCTTTTTTAATTTCTGCGCAAACATATCCCGGCAAACTTGGCCAACCTTTGCCGATGACAAACTGGCCTGGTCTGGTCTGGTCCTCTCCAGTTCACACACACACACAATAGCATCGTCGCGTACAGCAAAGTCATTTACACTGCAATTAATCATGATTACGCGAGTGTGCGCTGTAGTCCCCGTTCCCTTCCCCATCCCCATCTACTCAACATTCCACCCCGCAATTTACACGTTTGTAAGCATTTTTTTTGGGCGCTTTCTTTATTATTAGTTTTTTTGTCTTCATTTTCTCTTCTTTTCTTGCTTTCATTCACTTAACCACTCTTTTTTTCACTTAGTCTCCGTGCTTTGAATTTTTTTCTTTTTCTTTTCACTAGTTGCTTGCCATTTTGGGCGACGATTTGTAGAGGGGGTGGGAGGAAGGGAGACAGTTCTTGACCACGATGTAAACAACTTAATTTTAAATTACTGACTAAATGCTCGGAACCGACCCCGCCAGAGACTTGTCAAAGTTTTTCAGTGCACGACTATTTTTTTTTTTTCATTGAAAGTTCTCGAAAGGCCATAGAACCTTATAGCCTGATTGTAAAAGTTATTATTTGTTATTAGTGAGCTTAGAATGTTTACAATGTTAGGATTGTCTTGGGTTCTACTACGGTTACTAACCTTATTCTGTTTCGGGTTTTGGTTACGGTTACGGTTATTGGTATAAAATATCACTTTTACAGAGCGCGTGTGTCATCTTTCTTGCAATATCTGCGCAACAACAGTCAACCGGAAAACATGTTCTATTTCGTTTACAAAGTGAGACAGACTGATACGGAAAAGCCACAACAACTGGCACTGACCTATGCACATGTGATAGGGAATTTTTAAATGCCCGTTTCCAAATTAAACACAAAGTTAATGGGCCCATTCAGCAGATAATTCCGATTTACGATTTGTGATTTATGATTGCCGATTTTACCTGCTGAATACAGTGATTGCCGATTGGGATTGGAAAACTTGACAATCATGATTGTTGAATAGAAATCGAACAAAACGTATGATTGGTTTCACGATTGCTGGGTCAGCCTACATTTGTGCAGACATTTATATGAAATTTTCTATTTGACACATCCATAAATATTGAAGATTTGGTGTGAGTGTTTTCCATTGGTTAAATGTACTAAGGCCACAGAATATCTTAAATTCAGCAGAGACTCATCAGCAATCTCAAATCGTGAATCTGTAATCGCTAATCGGAATTATCTGCTGAATACGTCCAATGTTTGCATGCTAAGGAAAACTAACAGCAAACAGCCAGTGCACATCTACTTTATTACACAAACAAACTTTTCCATGTTCTCCATTTATGTGTGTACTAAATGCAGTTACTTTAATTTCTTTTCCACATTGCTTATCAGTTATTTTTATATCAAAAGAAATCGATTCCCGGAAAATGCTTGTTTTTGATCGAGGCATCGCGCTCTTAGAAAATGTTAGGGAAACAGTAGTGTCCACAAGCAAACTTATCAAGAATCAAAACGCGAATAAAAATTGTTCATCATTCTCTTCCATTCACTGTCCAGATCACAAGAGCAACTTGTCAAGTTACCGGCGCTAAGCTGTCAAGATGACGGCGTGCCAGAACCATTTTTCTCTCACACATATATGCATACATAAGCATGTTTAATGCTTTCATTTTCATTCACAACCAGTGGATGAGAGTTACTTGAAAAAAGCGATCGAGCAAACAACAATATGTGTCAATACTTACGTTTTCATAAAAACAAATTGGCAGTGTAATAATAAATTTAAGAAAAGATGAGAAAGGTAAAGATTTTGGTTAGCTGCTTTGTTTCTTTTCGTTCGCTCTCTTTTCTTTGTGCCCATAAGCAACAAAGCGGTTAATAAAGGTTAAATAAAGGGTATAAGGGGTTATAAGGATTGTCATGCAGATTGAATTGTGCAAAAAATTATCCCTTGCACAGGAAGGCCATTAAACATTTGTTTTCATGAGTAACGGGTATATCGAAGTCGGTTAGAGCCGACTTTAACTTACGCTCTTCTTTTTATTTAGAATTTGGTTAAACTCTCGTAACTTGGCCGAAACTTTGATTACATGTCTGTTTATGTCTTTCTATTCATGACGCCTTAGCGTTTCCGCTTGACAATGCACTTCTTAGCCTTCGAGACTGCGGGTTTCTTGCGAGCCAGTTGCATTACCGGGAGAGGATGACGCCATCCGTTCGCAACGGCTGCAAATCTTCTTCCCGCACGGCACATAGCTGATTTTCAAACAGCGGTAACAATTCTTGTAACTTGATATCCAACTTCATGCCATATAAGGCAGGAAACAGATGAACTTCTTTCTCCGTTGGGTAAATAGGCCTCTACGGCAAATGCTCTTTGCACGTTCTCCACCGCATGATCACGCCTGACTGGGAGGTAACAAAGCTTTCAGACCCCACCTTTCGAATAAGACCACGCCCAGCCCTTCAGATTATCGTTGAGCGGAATGACGCTCATTTCAGATACGGGAGTTAGGTTGCCCGACCCTTAATTTTTTGTTGTTATTTTCTGGTTTACTGGGTCGTCAGTAAAAGTTTCCATTAAAATGGTATTCTTGATGCGCAGATGTTAGTTGCTGTGCGTCGCTCTTGGAGGTTCGTCTTGATCTTTGCCGGACACACCATGTGGCTCACTCACCGCCGATTCGAAAACCGCAGGGTTGGAGTTGGACGGGCAACCGACGGTGCTACCGCACTAATGATCGCTTTTTATAGGCTGCTGGGCGCAGTCGCCGGTGGCAGCGAGCGCAACTGATCGTGGCAGAGCACGCGATATCGATAACCTGGCGGGCTGCCTATCGTCAGCTGTTAGCGATCGATAGGGAACTTATAACGTTGGACTTCATGTTACTTAGTCAAATTATAATAATAATAATAATAATAATAATGACAATCGGGAGAATATGTGACTTCAGGTGAAATAATGTGCTACATATACTAATGTGGCATCCTTAAGTGATCGAAAGCCAAAAACCAATGGGTAAATGCAATTGGAGGGGCATTATGATTATAGTACAGGTTCAAAGTGATAAGATCAGACGATGCAAATTTTTAACGTGAGTAACACAAAAGATACCGTGGCCTTAGTATTCCCAACTCCTGTTGGTTTCGACCATCTATAGGGCAACATGTACACGAGGTACTGGAGCCAGGACGCAGTACTCGCAGCATCTGAGACCGTTAACTGGTGGTGAATTTTATACAACGATGCCCAGCCGTATTTGCACCGAAGATAGGAAATCAATGATCGTATACATGCAGGGCGCGAGTCAAACAAAACGACAAACGATTTCGTGTGTATGCGTCGCGTAGTACAAAAACCAGTTTTGTTCTCTTCTTTGATTGGTGTTTGCGCGCGCAAGCAAACTGACCAACAACAATACCCTTATTGGTATTGGTGCTTTTCTTTGTGAGTATTGGTGAGTGCTCTGCCGTATGCTGCTTTTGGGCATTCCTGATTTAGAATATTCGGACAAAGAAAGACACAATATCGGTTTCTGGTTAAAAGAAGGGTAAACTGGCATTGAGAAGGGGAACGAGGAAGAAGTCTGATGAAATGCAGCTAAGCAAGTTTCCGTGTGCGCACTTTGCATTTTTCAATTGAATGCCTTAAACTAAGAAAAGCCCAAAAAAGTTTTTAGGAACCACAAGATTTATTCTTTTAAGTTTAAAATTCCAAAGTTTCATTACATTATGTCTATGCCACTAAGGAAACCATTCGGTCAAACATTGGTGGGTATCTCAGTTTATTCCACAGTTTTCTTGTCTGTTAATTTAGAATTTCTTTTTGTTGTTTTCTTATTTTTTTGTGCATTATCCGGTCAAAACAACAACAACAATAAGAAGGGCGGGTGAAAAAAAATGGAAAGGCCAGTTGCCCAGCTATTAGACAAACTTTGCTCTTACATCATTTATATGTTGATAATGAACTTGAGCGACTGCAGCATACTCTTTCCACCACTCCCGCCTGCCTCCTCCCCAAGTGCTGTTGCTGATTCTATTTGAATTCTTTAGGGGGCGAAAAATGAGAAATAGATTCTCCGCACATTTCGGACAGTGGCTGGTGGTTAGTAGCCCAGCCGGCAACTGGCATTGTTCAACTTTACAATTGCTGACAACAGGAAATGTTATCTTCATTACTACAGCCTCATTTCGCCTCCATCCAGCTCGGGACAAAACTTTTGCACTTCACCTGATGACGCGCCCCAAAAAGTTAAGTCGGAGCCTGGTTCGGTTGGGGCAGCAGGTGGTTGGGTCCGGCCAGCATCCAACCCCTTGGTTGCCGCGCTCATCCGCGCATCGGCATGGGCCAAACATTCATCTTCATCTTTGCCAGCTAAGTAACATTTCTTCCTTTTAACTTTGTTCTTTTTTTTTTTTTTAGCTAATTTACTTTACTTACCCCATTTGATGGCGCGCTGCTCGCTCTCGCTCGTCCCGGCACTTTCGCTAAAGTTTTTGCGCTACGTTGGCACAAAATGCTCGCTGACTCGCGCGCCGGCCATCATCGACGCGAAAAAAGAAAAGAAGATTAATTAAGAAAAATATGAAAACTGTTTTGATTCATTACAATTCCATAAAAAAATGAGAGGGAACAGAAAAATGCAGTAAAAGTTCTAAGAAGTTGTGTTTAACTTCAAGGCATCATAATATATCAATTGGAATTGTATTTGGAAGTGTTCCGGGCCAAAAACAAAAAAAGGGAGCAGAGCCAATTCTAGCCATTACTTTCCCCCAGCTAGCACGGGCAAGCTTTTGGCGCAAGTTTCGAAAACGGTTTCGAAACTCTGTTTCATTACTCACAATTGATATTGGGTATCCCGTGGTCACGTTGCTGTATCCGGGACAAACTAACTCAGCACACGGGCAAAGGCAAAGGCAAAGGCAAAGGGCAAACGCAATTTGACCACAAAAGTTGTCTTCGTTCCGCAGGCAGCCTAAAAGTATGCAAATAAAAAGACAGGCAGGCAGCAAAACGTGCCGTTTGTCGTGGCCTCGCGCTTCGTCTCCCCTTCCCGGCGTTGCTCATTTATTTCAATTGTTATTTTTATCTGCAGCGCCGCTAGTTATGCCACACCATTTGTGTGGAGGGGTGAGCGGCTGGCTGGGGCAAAAGCTTTCAACAAGTTTATGGGCCAAAATATAATCCGTGTTGTCCCGCCGCCCCCCTTGTTATTGTGGCTGCTGCTGCTGCTGCTTCTGGTTGCCTTGTTGCCCTTTTGCGTTTGGCTTTTCGTCACCAATTTAAATCCTTTTTGTACAGCTTTTCGCGTCATATTTTCATTCCTTTGCCACACACTCGCACACACACGCTCGTACGGTGGCATCCCTTTTTTTTTCTGCTGCCCCTCCCCACAAACCATAATTGCGCCTCTTTGTAGCCGCATTTTATCTACACACACTTTTTTAAAGCCACTTGGATTCAATTTTCGGTAACTAATTTGCATGGCTTTTTGCATTTTTGAGTGACTCTTGTTGCGATTTCCTTTTTTCTTGCTCGCTTTTCTTTTGATGGCTCTTCAATTTTTGTGGCATCCATAAAATGGGCCCATAAATTGGCACTTGCTCGAGTAAATGAAACAATTATGTAGCCGGGCATCCTGCGAGGCTTCTGCCGGTGTAAGGCATAAAAATGTTTCATTTTGCACGTTCGGACTTAAATGCCAGCACGTGACTCAATTCAGCGCGGCAGCCTCCTTTCAGGGCACATTTTCTTTTCTTTTCTTTTTCTTTTCCTTTTTTGGATTGTATTTAAAACGTTCTGCGGGAATGTGTGCATGAGAGTCTGGTTGTCTCGAGCTGCCCGAAATGGAAAACCGAAACTGTTAACTGCCCCATCTATAAAGTCAAAACACTTATGATGTTGTCCGGCCATTGGCAGCAGCCTGTTGTCTGCCCCCTGGCCACAGTCCACCGTCCACCATCGTCCTCTTTTGTCATCTGGACCACATGACAACTAAATGAGCGAATTTGAAAACAAAGTGGAGACCAGCTCAATATCAATTTGATTTTACACTGCTACGAAAACTGGTCGAAACATCCTGGGAACACTGGTTCAATTTCCACATTCTGAGGGAAAAATTTAACTTCAAAGTCGAAGTGGACAGACCCACCACCAGTTTTCTCATACAAAATTTGTATGTACAACGTTTTTCTTACTCTGCGACCCTTGCGAAACGCCATTGCAAACGCTGTTTGCTCCACGACTGAGATAAAACTTATATTGAATTGAATGAACTATCTGCCCAATATAATTTCTTGCATATCGCATAGTAATTCTCAAGTTGGAATTCCCTGCTTTCAGCGACAACAAAAAAAATTATCTCACTAGAGCTACACTAGGCAACAAGGTTCAGTATATTAAAGGTTTGGTGGTGATTCTAGATGATTTTCGTGTCGTGAACTCGAATCTGTTTTTATAAATGGTCCATCACATTGAAATTTTTAGTAATTTGAGTGCCCATTTAGACCCTTTTCAGATGCGTTTTGTGGGGAACCTATACTTTTGTTTTGACTATCGTAAATTACTATTTCTTATCTTCAAAATAAACTATCCCAAAGAATTGTACGATTTTTTTAAGCGAAGATATACCATTATGAAAACATAGTCTCGATAATAAAAGAAAACGAAAACTGTCTACTGCACAAAAGTATGCCTTACAGAAACTGTACAACCGGCTAGTAATTTGTACAGAATTTCAATGAAAACAAAACCCATTGCATACATTGGGCCAGCAACAATATATTGGGTTTTTGTGAACTCGGATACAATTACTAACTAGAAGGCCAAGCTAACTTCGTCTGTGCCGAAGTTTTTATACCCTTGCAAATGCAAATGTCACAGTTTAAGAACGCTTACATAAAAATCAAAAAATTTTGTAACTTAAACCTATTTTCCGACAGATAAACGTCTGAAAAAAGTTTTTCTCACTAAGACTCAATTTCCGACCGATCGGCCCCATGGCAGCCTTAAGATATAGTCATCCGATTTCGGCCCAATTTTGCGAATCTATTTGAAAGCATACAAAATAAGTCGTCAGCGAGTTTAAGGACGCTAACAAAACTAAACAAAAAAATTTTTTACCAAGACTCATGTTCGACCGATCGGTCCTATGGCAACCATAAGATATAGTCACCCGATGTCGATCAACTTTTTCAAATTAGTTTGAAAGCGTTTAATATTAATAATCACCGACCTTAAGAACGATTTACTTAAAAACAAAAAAGTTTTTCTCACTAAAACCCATTTTTCGACCGATGGTTCCTATGGCAGCTATAAGATATAGTCATCCGATCAGGTCGGTTCCGACATATTAGCAGCGTGCAGTAAAAAGAAGACTCTGTGCAAAATTTCAGCTCGATAGCTTTAAAACTGAGAGACTAGTTTGCGTAGAAACAGACGGACAGACAGACGGACAGTCAGACAGACAGACGGACGGACAAAGCTCAATCGACTCAGCTTGTCGCCCTGATCAAGAATATATATAGTTTATGGGGTCGGAAATGAATATTTCTATGCGTTGCAAACTTCTGGGCAAAATTATAATACCCTTTGCAAGGGTATAAAAATGGTAAAAATCGTAGAATTGTTTGGGATAGTTTATTTCAAAGTTAAGAAGTAGTTCTTTCAGTTAATATCAAAGAAAGTCGAAACAAAAGTATAGGTTCTCCTACGGTTCTATATTGCATTTTGTGTATCTTTCTTTTTTTATCTATCTTGTTAGCTCAAATTACTAAAAATCTCAAAGTGATGGACCGTTTCTGAAAACTGATTCGTGTTCAGCACACAAAAATGAACTAGAACCACTACCAACCATTCAATATACTGGAAAAAGTTAAATTTTTGTTGCCTTGTGCTATTTTTGAGACCCATATTTTCCATGGCAGCTATACTTACTAAATAGTTATCCAATTGTTATCCAATTTGGTGGAATAATGAAAAAGCATACTTTTAGACGTTTGCATTATAAGCCGAAAGTTTTTTTCACACTAAAACTAGTTTTTAGATCAATCGTTTCTTTGACAGCTTTATCGACCCCTGAATAACGTATGTGCCATTTTTTTACGAAATTTACATTTTGATGCAAATTGGTTCTAAGTCCACTAACGCATCATCTATTAAAATTATATAGCGATAACACAGTAAAGTAAAATTGGCTCAAACAGCACCTCCAGGAGGGCCAGGGCTAAGCTTCTCTCAATCTCTTGGCGTGTGTGCTTATAATTTTTCGCACAAGAGAAAGGGACCTACAGCTTAACGCCGAATCCGAACGGCAATAGTTAGAGAATTTGCTTTTTCATGGCTTGTTACTTCACAGCTGGCGCCAGTAGCTGCTGGTGAAGGTGATCGGGTGTGTAAAAGTTTTCTTCTAAAGAAAGAAAAAACTTTTTCTATTAGATGGTCCGAGGCGGGATCGAACCCACAACAACCTCCCGCACCAGCCGCCACACATACGACTGGTACGCCACGCCCGACCGAGCGATAACACAGTAGAACACTCAAAATTGCCTTAACTGACCGTTTTTTGCTCATAGCTTGAGTATCGTTCATCCGATCTTTATCATTCCTTCAACAAATCGATAAATAATTTTGAGTTCTAGATATCTCTAGAAAGTACGAACCATCTATTATCAAAACTGTAGGAGATATGACGTTTTTTCCAAATTGCGGGGGCGTGAGGGGGCGTGGAAAAAATTGAAAATAAACTTGATCTGCCCGCAAGTATAAGAAATATATGTCCCATACATGTCAAACCTCTATCTCTTACCATCTCTGAGATCTCTTCGTTCATACGGGCGGACAGACAGACGGACATGGCCATATCAACTCAGCTCGTCATGCTGATCAAGAATCTATATACTTTATGTGGTCGGAGATGCTTCCTTCTTGTAGCTGCCATAGAAAACTTCGGTCGGAAAATGGGTCTTAGTGAGAAAAACTTTTTGTTTTTAAAATAAGCGCTCTTAAACTCGGTCATTGTTTAAATTATAAGTTTTTAAGCTGATCTGCAAAGTTTGGTCGAATTCGCTAACCGTTGAAGCGAACTTTTTCAAGTGTATTAAAACTTCGGCAAACGAAGTTAGCTTTGCATTCTCGTTAAACTGTAAGTTTGTCGAAATGATCTAAGCTGGCTCTGGAAAACTTGCTCCATACAGTACTTCTCGGCTGGCATATAAAAATTCCACATTCTTACTTTCACGCTCGTGGGGTGAGGTTCAGCTCTTTTTTTATACTAAAATGATTTTATTTTTCTTAAATTTATTTAACTACTTTATTTGCATTATGCCTATAAAACACTCTGTTGACATTTCTACGATTTATTCTATTAATTTATAGTGTCGCTTCTTTTATAGAGTCTCCTCATAATATTCTTTGTGAATAAATACAAATGGAAATTGAACAAGTTCTTACATCCCAACTGTTTCTTTAAGTTTATAAAATCTTATTCATGTTTTGTACCGCTTAATTGATATTCGATCCCCCATCTCTGTCACTTTCCTCTTCGCAACGCCTCCTCAAAATAAAAGCAAAGTCCTTAAAGAAAGCAGTGGAAAAGTTTGATATTGTTACATTTTCGTGATTTTGAGCATGAAGACGGTTGTTTTTTACGCTATTCCAAAGAAGTATTTTGTGAGCGTGGTTAGGAGCTATATAATTGCTGCAGATAGTAAAGAAAAATTTCAAATAGTTTGAGATATGGACTAGAACAACAGAACATTTTTTCAAAAAATCTGAAAACTTCAAGAGTCCATTACAAGAAAACCTTAGCCAAGCCCAGCCAGGATTTTTTAACTGTCATAAGTACCTTTAAATTTTTGTTGGTCTGGTCTCGTTGGTATCAAAATTTTTTTGTTGAAAAATGTTTCACAGTTTAGTGTACACCGCTACAAAGTGAGTTATGAAATGAGGCTTGAACATTATAAACACAACCATTCCATCCCAAAGACCAAAACAGAGCAATCTAACATCCTAGCACATTGTGGAACAATGTTAACCATATCTCACTTCATATTCGTCAAATAGAGGCAAGTAAGATATAAACAGACAGTATAAGAAAAACAACATAATTGCTACTATGTAACGTCAAATGAATTCTGTGCCAGTCTAAGAATTTTTTTGATTCATTAAGGTAAAAAAAATGAGTGCTAGACGTCTAATTAAATGCAAAAATTATCCAAATAAATTTTGTTACGCTTGCGGGCACTACATATTTTCGATTCCGCGGACATTTTCAATGAGATTGCAAAAATCTTAACGTCTTCATTTTGGATATTCCCTTCAAAATGTTAAAAAGTTGTGGACTCCAAAAGTTTTATGTAATACATGTAGAACAAATTTAACAATGTGGATGGCAGGCTCAAAGTGTGTGTATATAAATATTTATAAATACATATGTACCATATTTTGGTTTTATCATATTTTTGTTGCATAGGCGCTATATGGCCTTTGATGTGCCACCAATTTGGAGAGATCCAAAATCCCACGATATAGATTGCTATTTTTGCTTGACAATAGTCAAATTCCGTGGAAGCTTTCGAAATGTCGTATATCCCTAAGTGGTTTCGTTCACAAAGCCGGTTCCACATACATCTTCGTTATCCCGAACTGTTTGCCCAAGACAGCCGCCAGGGACTCAAGATTCTAGTTCATCAACAGAATATAATATGAGTGATGCGGAGCTCAATAAGACTCCAATCCTCTTTACACAGCCTGCTCTTAACGCTTCATTAAGGGAACTAGATCTATCCAAAGAAAATTCTGAAATATTGGCATCACTTTGGAGGGCAAAGAAATAGGTTGACGTGTAATGAAAAATGTACTGCTTAGAGAGATCGACACCAGCAATTTTCGAAGTAAATGTAAAATTGGCTCAACAGCGCCAAAGAGGGCCAAGCCAAGCTTCTCTCAATCTCTTGGAGTGTGTGCTTATCATTTTTCGCACAAGAGAAAGGGACCTACAGCGTCTTCACGGACATCTCAATATCGTCCACCGAGCAGATGTTCGCTGGCGTTGGTAGTTTTGATTCTACCGTTTAAAGGTACTTCACCCAGTTGGTGTTCCGGGGGTTCCTGTTGGCTTTTCTGGTTTGGTTGTGGTCGAACTCGATCTTAAAAAGGATGTACTTGTGGTCTGAGAAGGAGAGTCTTTCGAGGACTCTCCATTTTGATGCCTGAGTACTTTTCCCTAAGGTCAGAGTTAGGTCTAAGACGTTGACCGATGTCGGTCCCACGTATGTGTGTACATCTCCAACGTTTTCTACTTTAATGTTAGTAACCGAACAAACTCTTGTTGAGGAGCCAGAGCCTTATATATCCAGGCAGCCAACAATAAAAATCTTCTCTTATTTCGAGTAGGAAATTAACATTTTTCTTCAAAATGATACCTTCTTCTTAAAAATGAGAAGTAAACTCAGCGTTTAGCTGCTACAAAACCTTGCAAAAAGCAGCAGAAAGGATGGCGAAGAGGACAAAGTTGGATGATTTTTGATCTAACTGAAGTGGTTTGGATTTGTATGAAAATAATTGATACGTTATACGGCTTTTCGCTTTATGGCCTACTTTTTCGGAACGTGTCTAGGCCGTTCAGGGAGGTATTGGTGTAGTTTATTATTTTAAAGTTTTTCGTACAAAAACTATTGCCTACTTTTTGGGGCCCCTTAATTTGTCTCCCTAGTTGTTCTCTACATCAGTTGCCGATCGCTGTGTCACAATCCCAATACGTAACCCCCCTCCCCTCCCCCCTGCACCACTTCGCCTGGCACTCTCTCCTTCAGATGCGTAATCAATGCTCGTAACACTTGGACCCCGGGCACAATCCCTGGCCAAGTTATACATAATTTGTTAAGCCAATTCATGCCAGTGGCAACATGTTGTTTTGCTTTGTGACTCCAGTGACTCCCAGCTTCAGTTGCTCTGTCATGGCAGGCTACAGGGATGTGTACATGTTGTAGTATTTGTGTTCCAGCAAGCCGCACAATTTCGGTTTCATTTTTTTTTTGTTGTTTTGTTTTTGCCTGGCAACGCCACATTGTTGTTGGGAAGTCGTACAAAGCGGAGAGCGGCAAAAATACGAAACACAATTCTGTGCAAATGTTTCACAATCAATTTTAAATCGCACATTCCAAAAGGCTCCCCGTCACCGCTTCCTGTGGCTGCGGCTGCTGCCGCTGCTGCCGTTGCTGTTGCCAATCCGTGCCAAAATCGATTGGCAACAATTCTAAAAGCATTTTATGCAGCA
Source organism: Lordiphosa magnipectinata (assembly GCA_037044535.1). Taxonomy (NCBI): domain Eukaryota; kingdom Metazoa; phylum Arthropoda; class Insecta; order Diptera; family Drosophilidae; genus Lordiphosa; species Lordiphosa magnipectinata. The sequence continues at coordinate 57,255 of JBAMBO010001880.1, forward strand.
ATCACAATTTCCTTTTAGCGCCGCGACACACAGATACGCAGCAGCAGCAGCACCAACACCACCAGCCTCGGCGCAGGCACATTTAACGGGCAAAAGGAGCCGGAGCCAGAGCCAGAGCAGGCACTGGACCTGGGCCAGGCCCGCGGCGTCAGATTGCGTTCTGGCTAGCCAGCTAGCCATTTGCACAATATGGCAACGATCATTCGCACCATGTGACGCGCTCCAGCTCTGGCTCTGAGTCTGACCTCCTGCTGCCAGGAACGACCGCCGTCTGCGTTCAATGCAATTATACGCGAGCCCAAGCTTGCCATCCACTTCATCCATGATTTAGCATTCTTTTTGGTTTTAGCCGCCTTTTTTTGCCGCTGCTGCTTGCTTCATCCTGTATATACAATAAATGTATATATAAATGTGTGTGTGTGTGTGTGTGTGTGTGTGCAGATTGTCCTTTTAACTTTGCGCTTGTTAGCTGGCATGAAGCTGACTGTGGCATAACATGCGAAGCAGCAGCAGAAGATGAGGCAACAGAAAAAATAGAAATACAAGAAAATGTATACGAAATGCGTTTTCATTGCGTTTTCCGCTGGCCCTTGCCGTCGCCTTCGCACTTAAGGATGAATGGCCCCGCAAGTCATGAATGTTGCAATTTAAATGGATTTATTCATTTGGCATTGGCGTTGGACGGGTGGCGCCTGCTGCCTGCTGCCCGGTTCCTGGTGCCTTGTTCTTGTACTTTTGCCTCATTGCCTAGCATTTGGACGTGGCTTTTTGTTTTATGTACCAACTGAATACTCTGAGTTGAATGGTATACTGAGATTAGGCCAGTCAAGTGAACACCGGAGTTGTAGAATTCTGTGAGATCAGAATAGACTTGGTAACGGGAATTTGAATCTTTGCTTGGAATTGGACTAGAACCCACGACCCCGCCATTCTAAGGCCACGCTGAATGCTTAACATATGGCTGTACTCTGGATTTGGGTAAAGGTTGTTCATTTCACTGAACATGTTCACTTTGTTCGCTTGAGTCAACTTACTCAAATTGCTGAGTTGTTCAGCCGATCAGTTTTTTTAATTTGCTCGACAACTCACCTCAAGGCGATGATGACGATACGTAATCATTATTGATTTTGAAAACACAGTCACTGAAAGAGATAAACTAAACTGAGGGAACAAGTCAGTGATTAAGTGACTAAACAAGTAGCTGAGCTTGATCGACTTAACAATTCTCACCAGAACAATGAACAATTGAAGAAAGAACATGTTCACTTGTTCAGTTTAGTAAGCAACTCCATTTTGTTCCCTCACACATTAACAACCCAACACAGCTGTATTCTTTACTCTGATTTGTCGCACTGTCACGCGTGTGGTCGAAACTCGTCTGCGTTGAGATTCCGCCCTTCGTGTTAAGTCTGAGGTCCTAATATGGTCATCCCATGTTAATGTATTGTTAAATTTAAATCCTAAATTAGCAGTCTTTTCCACATATTCAATATAAGTACTATCAATTTCAAGCTTTGGCAATGTGTCTGTTTTATAACCTTTCTTATATATTGATTTGGGATGCCATAATTTGCTCTAACGCTTTGGAAAGGAAGGGCAGTATAGAGATAGGTCTGTATTCATTATTTCCTTTCGGAATTGGTAGGACTTTAGCCATCTTCCAAGCCATTGGAAAACAAGAAGTTGTCAAAGCCGTATTGAATATATACGTAACATGTAGTAAGATTTGCGGGAGAACGATTTTTACAAATTTTGGGTCAATGTTATCTAGCCCTGTTGCATTTGATTTTATTTTGAGAATTGATTCCAAGACATCACACTGAGTGACACACACGAAACTAAAACTACTATCACAGCTGTTATTTATCAGGGGGTTCAGGTACGATGTATATATACGTATTATCAGGTACTAGTGGCTGTACGAATTTATTATTAAGTTCATTCAAATCAATACTCTCAGTCACTCCAGATCTCTGTCTGCCAATTCCTAGCTGTTTTATGTTTCTCCATACATTTTGAGAAGATTGCTCAGAAAGTGCAAGAGTAAACTTTAAAGTATAGTATCTACGGTTTGATGCATCACATAGACTCGTTACCATTCTTCTGAAGTTTTGGTATTCATGAAGTAAGTAGTCCGTCCTATAGCGTTTCCACTTTAGGTACGCCTTGCTGATCGCCCTTTTAATGTCATTATTTAACCATGGTTTTTGAGCCGGGGTAGATTTTTTTACGTCTAAGTGGTACACATGTATTATATAAGTTGCCAATATTTGAACTCAATAAATAATAGATTAGATCCCATGGACATGAGTTTAGTTTGTTACCAAGGTCTACGTAGTTTATGTTCTTAAAGTCACTATATATAATATAAGCGAATGTTCAGTGTATTCCAGCGATACCGCATATGTGAGAAAAATAAGATCGTATTTTGAAAATGCAGGCACGGAGAGTTGATCATAAAGTGAAGCCTTACGGGAATCATCAATAACGAATATGTCAAGTAAAGTATCTGACGTGGCAGAGAAGTGCGTTGGGAGGGACTTGTTTACTAGTGTTAATCCAATAGATTCCATGCTAGCCGAAAGGTTTCTTTCACTAAGCATATCACTATTTGTTGTTGTTTAAAGTGTTGCACAAGTATTTCATAGAATTGTCAAATACATTTAAATTTAAAAAATTTACAGTCTATATATTAAAATGATATTTCGTGGATATCGATTTCATACTAAAATGTATTAGGTTGCCACTTTTTTGTATCAATTTGATATTTGAATTGTCAAACTTTTAGTATCATTTTGATACTATTTTGATGATAAAACATAACATGTTAAAATCTTTTTACTTTATTTCGAACTGATGCAAAATGTATTTTACTAACACTAATAGAATGAAATCGTCAAGTGTGAACACCTTACTATGGGAAACATGTTCTCTCACTCTGCAGTTTAAGAACGCTTACATAAAAATGCAAAATTTTTGTAACTAAAACCCATTTTCCGACAGATAAACAACTGATTTCGACCAAATTTGAAAACATATCAAATTAACAATCGCCGAGTTTAAGAAAGATAAAATTTTATAAATTCTTCGGCTCGAGCGAAGTTTATATACCCTTGCAGCTTGATGGCGCCACTACTTTGAGCATTTGCTTGCCAGTTTGTTATATAGCAGCTATACGATATATTCATCCGATTTTGACAAAACTCCCCAAAATTGTGTGGAAACGGATAATATTCACAACTGGAAGGTATAAAGACGCTCCCATGGAAACCAAAAAAAGGTTTTCTCACTAGAACTTCTTTTTCGACCGATAGTTCCTATGGCAGCTATATCCTATAGTCATCCGATTTGAATTAAACTTGGCAGAATTGTGTGGTAGCATATAATATTGATCAGTAACAAGTTTGGTAGCGATAGCATTGAAAACAAAAAAGTTTTTCATACTAAGACTTTTTTTCAGACTTATCTTTTGTATGTCAGCTATACTTGGCCGATTTTCAAAAAACTTGGTGGAATTATGTGAAAGCATAGAAAACTTGGAAATGCGAGATTTTGGCACGATTGCGTTGAAGACAAAAAAGTTTTTCTAACTAAGACTACTTTTCGATCGATGGTTCCTATGGCAGCTATATGATATAGTCATCCGATCCGACCGATTCCGACAAATGTGCAGCGTATTTATACCAAAAAACTTCGTGCAAAGTTTGGTAAAGATAGCTTTCAAATTGACGGAGGAGATAGCATAGAAACAGACGGACGGACAGACTGACTATATCAACTCAGCTCGTCATGCTGATCAAGAATATATATACTTTATGTGGTTTTTTTTCGAATTAGTTTGAAAGCGTTTAATACTAATAATGACCGGCCATAAGAACGATTTACTTGAAAACACGAAAGTTTTTTCACCAAGACCCATTGCCGACCGTTCGGTCTTATGGCAGCTATAAGATATAGTCATCCGATTTTACTAAAGTTTGCAAATCTGTTTGAAAGCATAAAATATTAATAATGGACGAGTTTGAGGACGCTGACATTGAATACGAAAAAGTTTTTCTCTGTAAGACCTATTTTCCGACCTATGGTTCCTATGACAGCTAAAAGATATAGTAGTCCGATCTTAACCAAAATTTGCAAATCTCTTTGAAAGCATATAATATTAATAATGGCCGAATGTTAGGAAGATAACATTGAAAACAAAAATGTTTTTCTCACTATGACCCATTTTTTGACCGACGGTTTCTATGGCAGCTATAAGATATAGTCGTCCGATCCGGTAGGTTCCGACATATTAGCAGCGTGCAGTAAAAAGAGGACTCTGTGCAAAATTTTAGCTCGATAGCTTTAAAACTGAGAGACTAGTTTGCGTAGAAACAGACAGACGGACAGACAGACAGACGGACGAACAAAGCTTAATCGACTCAACTCGTCGCCCTGATCAAGAAAATATATGGTTTAAGGGGTCGGAAATGAATATTTCTATGCGTTGCAAACTTCTGGGCAAAATTATAATACCCTTTGCAAGGGTATAAAAATGATACTAGTTTCAGTTTCAATTTAAGACCAACGCGTATCAAATTGATATTGATACAAATTATTTTGGGTGTAGGAAAGAGTATGCTGAAATGTATGTATTATGCACTGCTGCTGAGAACATTTTTTTGCTCATAACTTGAATATTGTTCATTCGATCTTAAGAAAACTTTGGGAGATTCATAAATAATGCTGATTGAAAAATAAGGTACAAAACATTTATCTACTAAACTGATTATTTTGAATTTATCTAAAAATTGTAGAAAAACTCAATATCGGTCTGCAAACCTTTATTTTTATTTTTGAACAAAAAACACGCAATAACCTAGAAGCGAAGTTAGATTCTGTCCATAGATATCCTCCTCCTTTAATGACATTCATGAAAAAACAGATAAAAGAGTCCAAACTTGATAGTTGTAATTGATGGTGATAGAAAGATTAGCGGATGAAAGGGCTATAATCAAATTACACGACAAGCTCAGCCTTAAGGAGCAATGGCCTACGGATGCGGCTATTACTTTCCTTCCTTTCTGGACGTCTTCAGAGAATGTTCTTTCAGTTCGAATATTATTGTCAACTCGAAAAATGTCAGCCGTACACCTTCTCAAATAAAATCTGACTTGATCATACCGCATAAGCCCTCTCTCGGTCAATGTCTGATCACTTTAAGCGAGCTGTTTCTGCTGTTACGTTTTGGTTTTGCCCATAGCGCGAGGTTCTCAAACGAGTTCCATTCCATAACGAGATCGCCCTTCCATATAATAATGTTCCCTTGAGAAAAGCTATTCTTTTCGTCCTGAGGTGTTCCTGAGGATTCTGAACATGTTCCTAAATCAAGGCTGACATTGGCTTACAAATCATCATACTTAATGGGCTGTGTTGGACATCATTATACCAACTCGATCCATCCTGTAGAAGATCTCACTCCTAGACTGTTGGCCTTCAGCTGCTAGGATCTGGCGTTAGCATCAAGTTGCTTACGTTGTAGATTAATAACGTAGTTCTGTATTGATATGATAATGCAGTCATTGGATTTGGCAGAGCGCAGTTATGTTCTGTTGCCCACCGTTAAGTTGAAACATTGCAAAAGTATACAAATTTCGGTGTTTCCATTTTGAAACTCGCCGCGCTTGACAACGGTGCGGGGGAAATGTGCTCATTTGGACTTTTCTTTCAGTCTTAGCAGAGTTTTTTTCGAACGTTCCATTTAATTATGCAAATGCACGTTTTGCGCTTTAACAAAAAATACAAAAAAAATAATACTGGGAAAAATAGGAAAAAAGGTGCTTACCTTTTTAAGCATTTCGAAATGAGTGAATGGTTTGCAGTTTGGAGTTGATACTGAAATCAATTTGCTCTCATCTAGTTTCCTAGCTGACGACCCCTCATAGGTTTGCCGGCTTGTGTGTGTATATTCGATTTGTGCATCTTAACTCAATTGCGAGGCGCTGTCTTAGAGCCCATCCCTTTTGTCATTGTCAGCACAGTTCCAGTTGCAGTCCCCGGAGTGTCCCGTTGTCTGCATTTCTGGTAACCGGAAATCGTCAGACAAATCGAGTTTTGTGCTCATTTCCCTTTTTTTCCAATACACACGCAGCTGGCTTCGGCTGGCTGAGTTTATTTGCTTTGCTTCCTTCATACACATGAACGCCAAGTCTCTTAGCAATAGTGCGTGCCCAACTGGCCCCCAAACGTATTTCCATTCCTTGCCCTGTTGCTTTCAATCATTTTCTGTCTCATCCCCGGGCCTTGAGGACTCATCCTGCTTTGATGGCATTGCAAGTCGTTTTCTCGTTGCTTGGCGTTGCTTTTTTCCCCTCCATTATAAAAGTTATTATAATTACATATTTTATTTTTGCATTTTTCCTGGAAATTCCTTGAGCTGCGAATGCAGCCAGCCCGTCAGCCCATCAGCCAGCCACCTTGGCTCCATTCACGCATTCCAATAATATTAATTAGCAGAACGAAATGTTCATTATTCTTAATTGCTTAACATTTTAGGTTAAGCCACGACAACAAAATGTTGGCGAAGGAAGCCGAAGTATGGAATTCCGCCTGTCAGTGAGTCATTTAGCTGACGAGCTTCTCCACCCATTACTTCTATTAGCTTAAAGTTGGACAGTGGCTGAAGAATTAGCCCCTAGGTGGAGTAAACTTAAGTTTGAGTGAAGATGATGAATAAAACCTCCTCTTTCAAAAGCTGAATAATTCTTTATTTGAAATTGGTTCTCTTTTTTATAACATTTTGGTTTAACCAACGCTTCCCTTGCTGGTACCTGGATTCAAGTGCACTGTTCAAATATCTTTGAACAGATGATTTAATGAAAGTTGAAGGAACTAACTTAAATTGAGATCCACCTGCCACTTGTTCATCTGTTCGAGCATATCTCGAGTGACAATTTTTCAAAGCTCTCGATTTTGTTGCCACATGCTCTCCATGCATACTTAGTCCCTTGCTAACGAGGCGTCTAAATACCATAAATTGTTCTCAAATTTCTTGCCCATCCAAAAATTAATTGCTTCCCAAATACATATTGAAAATATGAACATGAATTGGCCCTACCAGCGAAAGGACAACAAGACAAGGAAATGAAAAATACTGGAAAAATAATTTCCTGTCAATGGCCACTGAAAGTGTTAACAATCAACGGACACTTTGACATTTTACCCTTGAGTATACAAAAATATTTGACAATGTTTCTAAGGAGGAGAAGCGGAACGAACGGCAGTCGCTTGATGATGTCGAAATTCATTTGATTTTGATAAGGGGGAAGGACCATTCTGGCGTGGCCTGTGTCTCAGGCGCATAATGCGCCTGCCTGCCTGCCTGTTGCTGCCTGGTAAACAATCGATACCCACTAAATAGGATGCCATGGAACCATAAGAAAAACTACGTAACTGGCGAGTTTGGCGGCTGCATTGTGCTGGAGAGCGCACCGGCATATTGAATTTCTGACATTGGCGATGGAATGTTATGGGGGGATGAGGCTGTGTGCACCCAAACGGAATTTGAAGTACGCGAGCTCTTACACACACACACACACACACACAATAACGGTGCACACTCGTAAATTTGGCCACTGACAAGCGAAGCGCGGCGAGGCGCTGCCAAATGGTACCGAAACCATGCTTGGCCACTTCGTAATTAGCTACCAAATGAGTTAAATGAAGTTGCAAAATGATTTTGCAGCCATTTTAATGAACTGCTGGCTCCCTGGATGTGCAACAGTTGAGGAAAAATAATGTTGAGTTCATTTTGGGAAAATATGCCGATCGATTATTCCTGTTTCCTAGCCTAACAACTCTGGCTTTAACTCCATTTATTAATTTGTAACCATATTTGGTTCCCCAAAACGACTTTTCAATAATCACTGGGCTGTGACAACTGTTCCATATATAATCAATTTGACCGATTTGGACCAATTTAAGAGATATCATCTTGCTTCCATATTTCCCATCTGGCCAACGAGCGACAATATCGTTGAATTTTTCCATGTATTGAAAGCAATTTTAATTGTTGAAACGGAGCAAATTGGTTAAGCGTCAACCACCACACGCTGCAGAACAATGACAAGCTTGTTATTAAACTATAATTTTACAAACCAGCACCATTTTTTTGCATTTATTTACGTAATTATTTTGCTTACAGAAGCGCGCAAAGTTGTGAAATATTTGCACACAACTTTACAAAATCCACAATAAGCACACATTAGTCTGAAAAAAAAAGGTGTGTGTGTGTGTCGTTAACACTCACGAGGCTTTGATGTGAAATATGATGCTAAATTTTAGGGCATTATTTCCAAATCACAAGCTCTCTCAATGGTATATAAATCAGCAGTGGCAATCTTTCAAAAGAAGAAAACTTACAGGGAGTAAAACTACCAATAACAAGATCAATTGACAACAGTCGCAAGGGAATAACAGGCATAAATAACAAATTTAATGTTTGAATAGCAAAAAATATAAATGACACTAGTTTACAAAAAAAAAAAAATTAAATGACCCTTTTCTAGTGAAACTATTTTTAAGTTTAGTTTGGATTGGTAATCTCAAAAATCGAATTCAAAAATTTTTTCATGGCAACGTTTTTTTTATTATGAGTTTTATTCATTTTTTAGGTATGTGCAAATGGTATCAAGCAAGTACTGCCGGTACTGCCGATTCGATATAGCCATGTCCGTCTGTCCGTCCGTCCGTATGAACGAAGAGATCTCAGAGATGGTAAGAGATAGAGGTTTGACATGTATGGGGCATATATTTCTTATACTTGCAGGCAGATCAAGTTTATTTTCAATTTTTGCCACGCCCCATCCCGCCCCCGCAATTTGGAAAAAACGTCATATCTCCTACAGTTTTGAAGATAGATTATTCGTACCTTCTAGAGATACCTTGTAAACAAAATTATTTATCGATTTGATAAAGATCGGATGAACGATACTCAAGTTATGAGCAAAAAACGGCCAGAGAACACCCACCACCCCCCACCCATCACCACAGCATTCTATTGAACGGCAATCTTAGTGAGAGAGAGAGAAAGAGAGAGAGAGAGTGAAACTTAGAGATGAGCGAGTATAACTCGTGAGCAAATGCGAGCTGCGACGTTAAGGGTACAGAGTATGTTATAGTCGGGCTTGACCGACTTTCTTTCTTGTTTTAATATCAAAACACCACTTTTTTTAGCACTCGATTACTCACAGCTTCTGTATTTATTTATAGATTTTCACACATCATGAATAAGATAAGATTTCATCGATATCTTATTTTCTTCGGAGAAGTGCGGTTCTTAAGTAGAAAAAATACAAATATTTTTTTTTAATTTTTAAATATTTTTCCTAGGCGTTTGGAAACGAAATTTAATGCGTTTTCGAGCAAAAAATCGATTTTTTTTAAATATTTTTTATTACTATATTCAAACTACTTAAGCGATTTGAAAATAATATTTTGTGCGATTATTGACCATTCAATTACCTTTCGATTCATATGTTGCTTGACTCCGTCTGACCATTATGAATTGAGATATGGCATAAAATGTAAGAGCACTTACCGAAAAAATGGAAAAAATACATATTAAAAAACGTTGAAATGAAAAAATTTTTGAAATCGATTTCTGAGATCCAAACTACACTTTAAAATAGTTTCAGTAGAAATGGGTCATTTAATTTATTTTTTTTTGGAAACTTGTGTAATTTAAAACCGGCTCTTCCCCCTCTCGGTCAGCCACTGTTCCCCGAATGTTAACCCACTGTTAAGTCACTGTTCAGTCGCTGTTTCTAATCTTAAAAAAGATGGAATCAAGCAAAAAATTCGTGCACGATCATTTTAAGCATGTTCGAGATTAATTTAAGCTCGATATGTAATATTGATTTGATCCCAGGAAAGTTGGGATGCCGGAAATAATATCGGAATATTGGTATTGTTGTAATAAAGCAATATACCGAATATCGAATATGTTTTGGTGATATTTTTCGTCGACATTTCTATAGGTTTTTGACACAAAAAGTGAGGCTTATTGAACGCATTCTTTTGGATATTAGTGTGCTCCAAATTACCTCAAACTAATCAAGTTGTATATACTAAAATTTATTTTCTATTCAAGTTAATTATCTTTCCTCAATCCGATTAATATTAATTCTTGGATAAGTTTCCACCACTTCCTCTTGTTCTGTGTTTTGGAGCTCAGATCTATAGATCGCTCTAACTTGTTCTATCTGTGTAGATAGACAGGAAAAAAAAAGTCAGGATATTTTCCATCTTTTTAATCTTGGAGTAAGCCCGGCATGAGCTTGAAAATTCAATATCGATTTACAGGATATTCGACACAATTCAATTTTTCAGGGAATGGCCCAAGCCTTTCGAGCTTGTAGCATTCCAAATATGCTTACTTCAATCCCCTTTGAGATCACATGTTCATAAATAAGAGAGCGAGAGCGACAAAATTTAAGTACACTTAGAAAAAAAATAGAGAATTTCGCTCTTGAATCAAGAGCATTCGTTCTCAAAAGTACGGTAAGAGTGAAAATTCTTGATCCAAGAGCGAAATTCTTGATTCAAGAGTGAATTTTTGATCCCGACACTCCTGATTCAAGAGTTTCAGTACTTGATCCAAGAACGAAAAATTCTCAAAATAAAAAAATATAAAAGAATATTTGGGGTGGGGGTGGGAGGGACACGACCGACCCGACCCGACCGACGTGGTCCGTCTCGTCTGTCTTTCCGCACTTGATCAACCCATCTTAGTGGTGGGCGACCCCTCCTGCCTTGTCCTCCTTCGCTTTGTATTTCTTTTTTACTGGAGCTTCTTCATCCATCCGGATTACATGTCCTAACCAGCGCAGCCGCTGTTGCTTGTCTTAGTAGGAAAAGTTTGCTCCAAATCGGATGGTTATAGCATATAGCTGCCATAGGAACTATCGGTCGAAAGAGTTGTTCTTGTGAGAAAAACTTTTTTGTTTTCAATGGTAGCGTCTTTACACCTTCCAGTTGTGAATATAATCAGTTTACACACAATTTTAGGGAGTTCGGTCAAAATCGGATGAATATATCGTATAGCTGCCATATAACAAACTGGCTAGCAAATGCTCAAAGTCGAGCTACAAGGGTATATAAACTTCGGTCGAGCCGAAGTTAGCTTTCTTCTATTTTTGGTCATTGTATTTGAACTTCTAAACCGATTAAAAAAAAATGTTTTACACTATTATTAAAAATTTAATTACCTTTCGATTCATATCATGCTTGACAATATCTGATGATTATAAATAGAAATATGGCATAAAATGTAGATGCACCTACCAAAAAAAAAAAATGTATTCTTTAAAAAAATTGTTTGAAATTGAATTTTGAGATCACCTATCTAAACTACACTTAAAAATAGTTTCAGGTAGAATTTTTATATCGAGAATTACAAGCAAACAATTATTGGTGTATGTTCCTAGGCAGATTTTTACAAATTTTAGATGTCTTGCCTTAAACGCGCACCATGGCGCAACTGGGTGAGCTGTCATTTCAGCTCATATAATAAATATAAATTTGTTTAGTTCGTTGTTTTCCAGAATAACAAAATAATTGAGCGATGTAGCAACGACATTTCATTTTTAAAAGTGAAAATCAAAGACAGAAATTTGTGAATTTGACAATGAAAAACGTTGAATTCACCAACTTTTTTGCTTTTGCTGTGTACTATTCTTCGTTAGACCTTGGCAATCCATGGTGCCGGTTCTGTTTTTTACGATTCTTAAGTCTCAAATATTATATATGCTGACAAATTTTGTGTTTTCATAAATATTCCTGAAATCATCTTTAATTGGAATAGGAAACATTCCCGCTTTTTATTGGCGCACATCGCTCCCACTTTTGGGGTGGGTGGCAATCAGCTTAAATTGTGGTTTCTTTTTCCCATATACATAAAAATATTATATATATTTTCTGTATTGTACTTTTTCGCCTAATATGCTTAGAGCTTTCTGCTTCGAGCTTGCAACAAGTTTGAAAATTTGTGGGTTCTTCTTTTAAATAGTTATGTTAAGTCCTTCTGCTGTAGTACAAGTATTATGTCTTCTATTCTATGTGGAATTCTATTCGATGAAGTTTTTCCAGTTGTCATTCACACTGACTGATAAAATAAACAGGACACCAAGGGCTGGGGAGGGGGAGGGGGCTATCCACTAAGTGCAGACGGCCCAGAATTGGCTGCTGTTTCGGAAGGTTGGGACAGTAGGTTGAGGGGGGGTAGGGAGGTGGGACGCTTGCTTGTTATTATTGTGGCACTTTGCTAAGTCGAAATCAATACGCTTTAAATCGCATAATGTGCGAGCATTTGAATATAATTTTGGTCTTAAGATGAAAGAGGATTGCACAAACAATGAAATGGAATGAAAGAAATTTGATGAGCTACGTGGAACATGTGTGACATTAAGTTCAATTTAAGATCAGTTTTTCGATATGCCAAAAAGTGTGTAAATTCAGAAGTACTTTTGCTAGAATTTGATCAGAAACAATTGACAGTGCTCATCCCCTGGGTAACCTCAAGACTCGCACTGTTTTTGACAGGGTATAAAAAAGTCTGCACCGACAAAGTTTCTTCAAGTTCTTTCAATTGGGGTCCTTTTCGCATTTGTCTCGATAAATCGATAATAATTACTTCACGGAGATGGATGAGCCTGAAGCTGAGCCCAATCATGCTGTCTGTTGGTAACTTAACATCTCTCAGATACATGTGTATGCTTATATATGTATGTATGTACTGACGTCGTTATGTATGTGCACATACAGATTGGTTTATTGACTTTGTCACATATTTGATTTGGGATTATTTTGTAAAATTATTGCCTGGCATTGAAATTCGACAAATGGGATTTGTTTTGATTTATCGCCCAGAAAGCGAACGTGAGCCGAGCGAAGTGACACAAACGAGTTGGGCAAATAATTGAAATTTAAATTTCAATGGGCTAACTAAACCAACGCAAAAAACCCCAAAAAGCGCGAGGGCAAATTGATTGGGCGCACCCCAGCTTACTCCTGCCCCTGCCCTCGGTATTGCTTTTGAGTCAGATGGAGGCAAAGAGCTGTTTTGCCGTGGGCTAAGCAGCAGAAAAGTCTGCCGTAAAGGCGGCGCCATTAGGCGGAGGGTTGCTGGCGGTTAACTCACTGACACTTTGGCATAATAGCGCTTATCTGCATAAATCAATATCTTTGGCTTTTAACAATCTTAATAATGCCAAAGGACAGACTGACTGGGTGGCTGACAGACAGTCTGACTTGTCCGTAGGCAACACTCGCTTGCGCGCTGTGTTCCGGTTCTCACCTGTCGTCGAAGACAGGTCGCTACATGTTGGTTGGGGTGGCAGGACGTTGCTGCTTAAAGTTAAGCACCTTGACTTCTGAGACTTGTTGTCTGCCTCATTTTAAGCCCGAATCTTTATCAAGTTAGTTGATGTTTTATTACTTTATTGGAAGAGACTTTTTACAAGGAACAAAATTGCATTTTGGCATTTACAATTGGTTCATGTGTGGGGATCATGATTGGATGTGATCCATTTCAGGGTGTCGGAAATTTATATTTCAAAAAATTTTGTATTTCGTTTTATTTGAAGCAGTCACTGAACTGCTTAGAGTAAATTTAAGTAATTATGATGACTCCGGCGCCTGAATAAGTCAAAGAATTATGAAGGGTCCGGCTGGAACCCTCCAGAAACTGTGCAAACGAGCAGTTACGAAGCTACCATCGCAAAACCAACCGAAATTTGCCCTATCAATTAAAAGTACTATGCCACTCAACCGCAGCTGGCGCCATCAATGTAAAAACAAACGGGTGAGAAACGGGAATTTGGTGCAATGTGACTTAAATTTCTATTATTGCATCATAAAACCATCTTGGACACAACAAGCCTTCTAACTAGGTTTTCAAATAAGAAAATAAAATCTTTTGGAGTTCTGTGACACCGTCGGATATTTCGAGCATTTTCCAAACCAACCGAGGCCAAAATCCGCCCCTAGGGGCGGTTGGTCAGGCATATATTTTTGAATCCGAGACCGATTAAGTGCTCGTCCATGAATGATATGTGGTTATGGGGTGTCTTTTTAGTGGTTTCTCACACACACACGCGTATCACAAATATTCCTACATACAGGGATCGCTCTGTCATAATAAAACGTGCAAAGGGACTCATTACAGTAAATGCAGTGTAAAATGCGCATAAAATTCTGTCGCGCGCGTAAAATAGCGTTGGGATAAACTGAAACGAGTGACGATGAGGATGACGATGACGGGCCAACGCCTTTGACAATCGCTCAATCACATAGACAGACACACATACACACACACACACACACATTCACACACCGCAAGTATCCTGCTGTTCCAGCTTCAGCTCCAACTCCAGCTCCTGCGTTTGCCACTCTAAAGTAGCCTTTTATGTTTTAAGCTTTCTTTTGTTAAATTTTATAACTGAAAACAACAGCAACAACAACAGCAACAGACACACGATTGGCAATTTTTGTTTTTGTTTTTTATGTGATAAGAACATTAAAGCATATGGCATGTTTGTATATATGTTTATCGGGCAGGAACACTGCTTACCCAGACTTGAGCTAATTAATATGTGATACCCATTCGCCTGTCACGCGTGTAAGGCACAAATCACACACACACACACACGGGTGCATATGTATGTGCGGTGCAAAAAGTGCAGCAAGAAATGAAAATGAAATCTATATAATTTAGTTTATTATGGAAGTCCATTTCCATAAAAAGCAGCAGCAAAAACCTGCAGTAAAAAGTTTGAATTCATATTTGTTTATTTACCGCATCGGCACGTTTGCGCCCCACCCCACCCCCCAGCCGGTTCGTGGGAAGGTTGGGCTGGTCCGGGATGTGTAACAATTCATCCGCTGTTGGTGAAAGCCTTTGACGCATTTTATTACAACACCGCTCGCCGTCTGTTTCGCGGGGCAAGCCAAAGCCATAAAATCGATTAATCATAAATAAACTGAAGATGTCGGAGACGTGAGCTAAAATTGAATTATACACATACCCGACACACTTACAAACATATGCTTGCTTGAATGGATGGATGGATGCGATGCATGCATGTCTGGGAAGGAGCGCATTGAACTTAAATGGCAGACCACAATCATTGCGGCCAAAGCATAAAATAATACGAGCTGATACGTACAACAAGTTTGTGACTCCAAAAAACACCGGAACATCATCAATGTTAAGTGAAAGTGGAAGGGGTTAGGTATGAGACATTGAAATGGATCGACCTGTATTTGGATAAAGTTTTGCCATCAAAAGCACTGTTTAAGAAGTGAGTTGATGTCAGATATAAAGAATCAGAAATATAGTCATCCATTGATGAGGATTTTAATTAAAGTAGCCAAACACTTTTCAAATATTACGAACGCGCTGTAAGACTTATACTTTGTAGATGACAAAACTAACAAGCATGTTCAGTAGGGCGGGTCAATTTGCATGGAGCTAAAAAAACGTGGTAAGCGTATAGCAGATTCGGAGTCTGCGATGAATTCTAAGAAAATTTCACGAACGGTTGTACGGTTTTTTTAAAAAAAATAATACATTTTGTAAAGATATTATATTTTATTCTGATTTATTAATGGTGAATCGGAAATCGAGTTTGCAATGCCAGCTGCAAGAACTGATCTGATCTTGAAGAAAAGAGCAACTTATTGCGATATGATACACGTAATTTTGCAATGATGTGTGATCGATTCGGCATTTCAGACAGAGTGGCCTGCTGTTTGGCTACAGCTCTTCTTAAAGACATTGGGTTTACCGATGAAAATGGCGAAGAAATTATTATGGATAACCCCAAAGTGGGTCGAGAAAAAATAAAATTCAGAGAATATATTCGTCGCATGAAGAAAAATGATTTAGCTTTACAAGCTTTTTCATTCGACGGAAGAAAAAATGTTGCTTTGACCCGAAGAGAAATTGATGGAAAATACCACCCGAGGGTTCAAAAGGAGTCGCATATTGTGATTCTTAAGGAACCGCAAAGCAAGTTATTGGGTCACATAAAAGTTGACGCTGAAGACTCCAATACTAAGCAAAAAAAGCTTTGCGAATTCTTCGAGGAAAAAAATTAAGTCTAGCAGGCTTAATAGGAATTTGCTGTGATGGAGAACCTACCAATACTGGAATTGAAAATGGAATAATTCGAAAGTTTGAAATTTCCTTAAGTAAACCATTACTTGGTTTGATTGTTTGCTACATTTCAACGAACTTCCACTACGCCATTTGTACAATGCCTTAGAAAATTCTAAGACAAGTGGACCATCCACTGCTTGTGGCACTTTGGCGAAGTTACTTGAGACATGTGAACAACTTCCGGTAATCACCATATTTTAATACAACTTCATCTAATTTAAAGCAAACATTTTCTTGCAGACTATACCTCATTTTGAACCCATTTCATTTGGGAATATGCCTCCAACTATTGAAAGTAAAGATGAAAAAAATCTTTCCACTGACGTTTTTTATCTATATAGAATAGCCAAAGCTGTATCGGAAGGTTCGTGTTCAGAGGATGTCGCCAACATGAAACCGGGAAAAATTGTTCATTCGCGCTGGTTGACAAAAGCAAGCAGAATTTTACGCCTTTATGTCGCTAGTAGTTTACCATCAAACAATTTAAAAATTTTGACTAATTTCATTATGAAAGTTTACATACCAATGTATTTTAATGTCAAATTTTATAACTCTGTGGTATACGGCAGTAAACTTTTATTTAATTTTATTCGGTCAGCACAGTTCTTGCCGAAAAATCTTCAAGAAATTGTGAACAAAGCAATACAAAAAATTAAATTTTTTTCCCATACAGAAAATATTTTGTTAGCAATGCTTTTCGATGAAAGAAAATCTGTTCGAGAAAATGCTATTAACAAAATTATTTACTATCGCGAAAAATTACAAGATACGTCTAAGCTCCGGTCTTATAAAAAGAATATAGTTAATTTCGACTGCACAGATTATATGAATTTATTTAACTTAGATAACGACGACATCTTATTTGAACCTCCGTTAACTTTTAACATTCCACTTGAACACTTATTGGAGTATTTAAATTCTGAGGAAATTCCACTGGCAGATCCAGAAATTCCATCCCACATTCAGGGAACCGAACGATGTGTGCAATTGTTGACACATGTCGCACGACGCGTAATGCCGCACAATGTAGATGACGTTATGTCAGTAACTTTAGAAAGTCGTTTAAAATATCCACAAATCGAGTCGAAGCAAGATTTTAAAAATTGACTTTATTTATATTTAATATTAAGTTGAATAAATGTATGCAATTAGTGAAAATTAAGCAATTACATAAGCGTTTTGTATTGTGACTTAACATTGTTTTCATTAATTTGGTTAATTTTTAGATATAAAGAAAAACGGCATCTAATGTATTTTACGCCCCCTTTCGTGCCACGCCCATTTTTTTTTGAATACCTTAAATTTCCAAATTATATTGAATATATATTTCAAATTGCAAACCTTTAACTTTTATTGTCAAAAAGTTATAGACTTTTGATTTCCACTTCATCAGTGTATGGCGTGTTTTCGTTATTTTTATTAAAAAAAAATTTGTTGGTTAATTTAAAAACAAAAATATTTATAAATTATATTATAAAAAAATGAATCAGAATAAAATATAATATCTTTACAAAATGTATTATTTTTTTTGAAAAAACCGTACAAACCTCAATATACCAAAATATACTGCAACCTTAAATTTTCATGCTTCGCAGCGGGGGCTAGGAATTCATTTTAGACATTGGGTTTCTTCGTGAAACTTTCTTAGAATTCATCGCAGATTCCGAATCTGCTATACGCTTATCGCATAAAAAAATTTACCCGCCCTAATGTTCAGGCTTTCACAAAAGTGAAATCGAATGTGGTTCATGTTGCCTTTTCTTATAAACATTGAAGGTAAACGGTTATTCCACAGATTCAACATTAAACGATGTAATTCAATCTACACAATCAATTTTATACAATAACACATGAAGCCCGTCCGAAATGGACAAATCTAGTCGAATGTGAAATCCGAAACAGGCCTGTAAAATTATACTTTCAAGGGGTCTAATTATTTTAGTCCCCATTAAGCAGGGGTGCCCAGTAGAGCATCGATGTTTTTACATTTCATTCATATGGGTCATTCGTTTTGAAACCGAACGGTTTTAAAATTCACCATTTTTGATTATAATAAAATAATTAGAGGAAAGCTAACTTCGGCTCGACCGAAGTTTATATACATTGAACATTTGCTTGCCAGTTAGTTATATGGCAGCTATACGATATATTCATCCGATTTTGACCGAGCTCCCCAAAATTGTGTGGAAACTGATAATATTCAATACTGGAAAGCTTAAAGACGCTACCATTGAAAACAAAATAGTTTTTCTCACTAGAACTACTTTTTCGACCGATAGTTCCAATGGCAGCTATATGCAATAGTCATCCGATTTGGATCAAACTTGGTAGTAGCATATAATATTGATCAGATTGGGAGCGATAGCATTGAAAACAAAAAAGTTTTTCCCACTTAGACTTTTTTTCTGAACTATCTTTTGTATGGCAGCTATACTATATAGTTGTCTGATTTTCATAAAACTTGGTGGAATAATGTGAAAGCATAGAAAACCTAGAAATACGAGGACTGCACAGTGGTCGGTCTTGTATGGCGATGGCGGCCAAAAATACTTCCAGTGGAAATAACACAAAAAAATTTGATTATTAGCTTTATAAAATACTTACTTACTTTTTTTTGCCTTTGCGACCCTCCCCTCAATCATACATTGACAAAAGAAAATAATGAATATATACAAAATTATTTTAATTAATTATAACAAACAAAACAATTTAAACACCTCAAATTAATAAGAATAGAAGAAACTTAATTATACAATTCCGATTATAATTATAGTAAATAAAAATTATAAGACTATTAGTCCAGTAAATCAAAAACCTGTTTTGACAGAATTGAATTATTTTTAATTTTAAGATTTCGCTGTCCGGTTAAAAGTGGATCGGAGCTCTATAGTAATCTGTTCATAAGGTCTGTATTTGTTGCGATACTTGAGATCTTACGAGTATGATGGAGTCTATACTTTTTAATGTCCTTGTTTCTCGATTCTGCTGCTTCTTCGGAGAGCTGTCTAATCGATACTATTGCATGTTCAATAACATCAGGAGCATGAATTAAAATTTTGTGAACTGACGGTGGCAGGTAATACCAGTAATACTTCTCCGTCAGTTCTTTTGCAGTATCTAGGGCATATTGTCGGAATTTGTCAATGTTAATTTTATACCCTGATGATAAGGCTTGCAAAATTGTTGCACAGCTTTCAATTAATTCCTGCTCAATGCCTGTTATTTCAGTAGACAACTGACGTTGGTTAAAAAATGTTCTGGCCGTATTTCCATCATTTGATGATTCACTACCACCTGTTTTTCTTCCGTCGACAATTAGCCCCATTTTTTTCCTAAATTCCCTTTGAATATTTTCTTTTCTTTTCAAAAACTGCTCCCTATTTTCTGGAGACCTTATTTGCCATTGCTGAGTTTCAAGTCTATAGGAAATATGAAGAAAATATTAAAAAAATCCCATTTTCCAATTAGTGTAAGGCAAGTAAGGGACTCATCAAGTTCATTAATTACATCGTTTTGTAACTCCAAAATTCTAGAAGCGGTGTGATCCAATAAATTTTGAAGCTCAACCTCAGCGTGAGTTTCATTGATTGAAATTTTCTCAGGGTAACTTTTCTTTTTTTCCCTTAAAATATTTTCGTAGCATGGAAAAAAATTGGCATCAATTTTACTATTGACAAAGCTTCTTAGTAATAAATATTGATGCTTTGTTAATCCTGCTTCTGTTAATAGTGATATAACTTCACAAGCTTTTGCTGGCAAAATCAGTGCATTTTTTTGAGTATAAGCAAATCGCAAATCGTCAGCTGCATACTCATCGATTTCTGCTAGTTCTGCTATCCGTCGCCGCTTTGTTCTGCTTGAACACTCTGGAAAGCTTAATCTTGGGCGACCTCGATCTTGGCTTAAGTGCAATTCTCGAGGGCTTAATAGTATGCAGTCGTTCTTTTTAAGCCATTCAGAATATTTTTGCAGAACATTCGACTTTGTTCGGTTGCATTTAGTCCACATTTCTCTTATTTTTTTTTAAAATGGTTACGAGTACTGTGTTAACGTCATGAAGCTGAGAACCATAACCTTCAGTTTCCAATTTTTGATATATATCGTCGTGTACATTTTTGTCTTTTGCAGCATATGAACCTTTAAATGAGCACCACATATCCAAAATAGTAATATGTGAAAGTTCATATTGACAAAATGCGCCAATTAGAAAAACCAAATGTATGAAGAAATTAAGAATGATAATATAACAGAAAAAATCAAACATAAACAAATATGATGACAAAACAGAAACTCACAATATAATCATATGATCGAGTAATGCACAAAAACAAAAGCACAAAGAGATACAGAGACAACAACACAGCAGCAACAGCATTCCCGAAAATAAAACGGTAAAAGAAAGTAAAGATCTCTGTACATAATTAAATTTAATACAAAGACGGGCACACACGGGCGTCTGAAATTGAAAATATAAAATACTAAAACAATAACTTTAATTATGAAGAAAGTCCCATCTTCGGGACAGATCCGGATGACAACTTAAACTTTAGTTGAACTTACACAAGTGAGGTTAGAATAACACTAACAATAGCACTGGAAAACAATTCGTATTAAAACTCAACGACAACACATAAATACACCAAAACAGCTATTACTTAAAGTATTTACCTTTATTAAAAATATTCATTTTAATTTAATTTAATATTTAACGATTTAGTATTTTTAATGAAATTTTTAAGCGCGAGTTCATTTTCACGTGTCAACAAGCTGTAATCGCCGCTTTTGAAAACTTTTGCAATACGTGTACGTTTGCAATAGTGCAAAAACGAATTAACAGTTAAATTCTTTATGCTTTTAAGAATAAGCGATGACACTTTGGCGGCAAAATTCAAAATTTTTATTTTTTATTTTTGGCCAATGAAATCGACCTCTGTGGATTGGGGACGTTTGCGTTGAAGACAAAAAAGTTTTTCTCACTAAAACTACTTTTTCGACCGATGGCAGCTATATGCTTTAGTCATCCGATCTACGAGAAGTGGACGTTTTTAAAAAGCTTGATTTATATTAATTAGCTTAATTGTAATAATCCCAAATCAAGCAAACCAACTTTTCCTAAAGTATTTTGGTCCACTTATCTGCCTGCAAGTAACTAATGGGTGATCCATAAGGAAGTGTTTTTTTTATATTACAAATAATACAAAAAATGGAATTGGTCGGTGGAGTCTTTATTATGGGCTGAAAGAACTATCTCTGACATATGCTTTTTATACCCTTGCAAAGGATATTATAATTTTGCCCAGAAGTTTGCAACGCATAGAAATATTTATTTCCGACCCCATAAACTATATATATTCTATATATTCTTGATCAGTGCGACGAGCTGAGTTGATTGTGCTTTGTCCGTCCGTCTGTCTGTCTGTCCGTCTGTTTCTACGCAAACTAGTCTCTCAGTTTTAAAGCAATCCAGCTGAAATTTTGCACAGAGTCTTCTTTTTACTGCACGCTGCTATGTCTGATATGTCGGAACCGTACGGATCGGATGACTATATCTTATAGCTGCCATAGGAGCCATCGGTCAAAAAATGGGTCTTAGTGTGAAAAACTTTTTTGTTTTCAATGTTAGCGTCCTTAAACTCGGCCATTATTAATATTATAGGCTTTCAAACAGATTTGCAAACTTTAGTCAAAATCGGAAGACTATGTCTTATAGCTGCTATAGGACCGATCGGTCGGAATATGGGTCTTAGGGAAAAAAAACTTTTTTGTTTTCACGTAAATCGTTCTTAAGGTCGGTGATTCTTAATGTTAATCGCTTTCAAACTATTTTGAAAAAGTTCATCGACATCGGGTGACTATATCTTATGGTTGCCGTAGGACCGATCGGTCGAAAATGGTTCTTAGTAAGAAATTTTTTTTGGTTATAATTTTAGCGTCCTTAAACTCGCTGATTACTAGTTTTATATGCTTTTAAATAGATTCACAAAATTGGGTCGAAATCAAATGACTGTATTTTAAGGCTGCCATTGGGCCGATCGGTCGGAAATTGAGTCTTAGTGCGAATAAATTTTTGGTTTTCAATTTTATCGTTCTTAAATTCGGCGATTGTTAATGTGATATGTTTTCAAAAAGATTCGCGAAATTTGGTCGAAATCAGATGTTCTGTCGGCAAATGGGTTTTAGTTACAAAAATTTTTGATTATTTTATAAGCGTTCTCAAACTCTGACATTTCAAAGCCAGCATATGAAAGGGTATAAAAACTTTGGCACAGACGAAGTTAGCTTGGCCTTCTGGTTAAAGATAATTTCATTCAAATGTTGACCGCGACTGCGCCGTAAATGGTCCATTCGGATGGTACAATTTAATCGCTAATTACGCGAGTACTGTTGGCTTCCAAGTCTTGAATCGTATCTGGCTTATCGACGAAGCCTTTTGACTTCACGTTACCCCACCGGAAAAAGTCCAGTGGCGTGATATCACATGATTTAGGCAACCAGCAGCCAGCTGAACTCCAACAATTTTTAAGATATCGATTTAAAGCTTAAACTTATACTCGCAACATCTATAAGCCCTGAAATTTTCATGAAGATCGTATGATAAATAGCCGAATTAAAAAATGTTGCATACATTTCGGCTGTCCCACCTCAGGCATACAGGAAGGCTATTAAACATTTGTTTCCATGAGTAACGGGTATGTTGAAGTCGGTTAGAGCCGACTTTAACTTACGCTCTCGTTTTGGGTGTAAAAGTAGTTCGAGAGTCTCTCCGGGTTGCTCATCAGCCCAAATGCGACAATCTTGTTTTTTGACAGAAATGTGCCTGGTCACTGAACAAAATTATGCGCGAAAACAGCGGATCTTCATTGAGCTGTTGCAGAGCCAATTGACTGAAATTCAAGCTCCAATTAAAGTCTGGCGACTTCAATTCTTGAACGAGTTGGATTTTGAAAGCCTTTAAACCAAGATCTTTCCGTAAAATTCGCCAAGTTGTGGAATATGATAAACCCAAAATTGGAGATTGGCGTCTAATCAATAGGTCACGGTCTGCAGACATACTCTCCGCTGCAGTCGCAATATTCTCCTCACAACGGGCTGGATGTGGTCTATTTGGCCGCATTTTATCCAATAACGTACACTGAGACTCTAATTTTTCGATGGTTTTACGAATAGTGATCTCGGCAGGTCGATGACGCATAGCAAACATTTTTCACAGAGCGCTGATTTTCGTAATACAGCTGAATAATTTGGAGACGTTGTTGCGGTGTGAGTCTTTCTTTGATGATTTGCTGAAAAAAGAATATTGGAAAAAAGCCTCTTAATGAATCACCCTTTATTATAATTTTTTAAAATAAATATTTTTCGATTAAATATGAGAAAATGGGGGAACTTTAAATTGAGTTAAATGTGACTGTGCAGGATTTCAAAATATGAAGAATCAAATGCAGCTGGAGAAGTCGAACCTTCACCATATTGGAAGGTAATGCAATGTGTGTCTGTAAATGGAAATTAATATACATTTTGTTTACCAAAAAATGCCAAAGAAGCCTTAAGAAGCGAATCAGAGCGAAACCGATTAACCGACACCGCCTTCGATTGTCAACAAATCTTCGCTATAATCTAAACTCATAAAATTTTGCAAGTTCTTGTTGGTCCGGATGATCCACACTTCATATTTAACCGTATATTTACCCATCTTCATGACAATCTAAAATCATATACGAATTTTTGAAATTCTGCGATTTTTTCAAACCGATTGACCGACACATTCTCTTTGCCCGTCTTCAATTGCCAATTATTAAATCTTCATGATAGTCTCAACAAACATCAAAAATTTTGCAGTTTTCACCCGTTAATTTACCCGTCAATTTACGCGTCGACAATGGCGATCTATCAAATCTTCATAATAACCAAAACTCATAAAATTCAGCAAATTTCGCGATTTTGGTGCCGTTCAGCCTACAATCAGGTATACTAAAGCTATCTATCAAGTCTTTATGATAATCTGAACTCAATTGAACTCATACAGTTTTGTAAATTTTTTTTTATTTTATTTAATTTACCCTTTACTTTTGCCGTCTATCCAATCTTCATAATTATCATTGGTCCTTTAAGAACAGAGTCGGTTTATCAGCTGAAATTGCGGTTCGATTCGGTTCAGAACCGGTTTGCATCCCTGTTTGAAAATTTTTTAAATTTGATCTACTCCTCCCATTTACCTGCCGGTTTACCGTCTTTATAATTATCTAAATTCAAATGAGAATTTTTGAAATTTCGGTATTTTTTTGACCATTTGTTCCACACTTCCCTTATTTACCCGAGAAATCTTGCCGTTTATCAAAACTTCATAATAATCTTAAATCAAATTTGCCATTTTCGGGATTTTTTTTGACCGTTTGATCTACACCACCCCACAACCAGTTTACCCGTCTTCTTTATAAATCTAAGCTCAAATGAGAATTTTGGAAACTTATCGATTTTTTGGCCCGTAATTTGCAAGTTTCAATCTTCATCTCTACACTAACTTGGGGTAGCAGGACCGGAAACGAAAAGATCTGAGGCAATGGGAGCCATCTCCCGTTGTGTAGACCTTAATATGGGAAAGAACTACCATAATAGAGAAATAGCTATCCTTTCAGATAGCCAAGCAGCGCTCAATGCGCTTAGCAGCAACACGTTCACCTCTAAGCTAGTCTTAAAGACAAAGAAAAAATTGGATCAACTGGGCAGCAGTAACAACCTGACACTGCGATGGATACGGAGACATAACAATATCCCCGAATTGGCCGACGAATTGGTAGGTCCGGAACACCATAAAAAGTCTCCTTAGAAAAGAAGAGAATACGCTAAGAACAGCCTCCTGGGTAAACACCAGGGGGAAGATTAATAGTGAACCACAACCTCAAAAGGCAAAAGGCCGGTGTGGCGCAGCGGTTAGTGTGTCGGCCTGCTGGTCCCGCCTTGGACCATCTAATAATAAGTTTTTTTCTTTCCACATCCGGTCACCTTCACCAGCTATTGTAGCCAGCTGTGAAGTAACTAGCCATGAAAAAGCTTTTCAAAACTTTGCCGTTCGGATTCGGCGGTAAACTGTAGGTCCCTTTCTCTTGTGTGAAAACTTCAAGCACACAAGCTAAGAGATTGAGAGAAGCTCGGCTTGACCCTTTGGGGCTTTTAACTTAACAATGGCGCATTTGTATCAAGTATCAGTCGAGCACCCTTTTTCTTCTCATATCTGTATCTTCACTCGAAAAGAGAGAAAGATATAGTATCAAAGATAACCTAGCTGTTGAGCGTATTCATTTGTCTAAGTTAGATTTTCATTCTTAATGAGTTTGCTATACTTCAATTAAAATACATTAAAGTCGTTGTTATGCCTGTAAATTTAATTCAACCGCATCAAACAAATCACCAGACAACACAAAATTGTTCACTTCTTGGTACAAATTCAAATTATCAACGACTGACCGACCGAACGACCGAACGAACGAACGACTGAGCCAAGGCGATAGACAGCGAAAGCCTTTGCTGTGTCTTTGCCCTGCTTAAAAAGGGCGACAAAAGTCTTGTCCTTTGCCGCCTTCCGTTGTCAAAAACTAAGACAACTAACCTTTGATTTAGCTGTAGCCACAAACTGCTGCCAGCTTTTCTGGGGTAAGATAGAGCGGACAGAGTGAAAGAAAGAAGTTTCTCTGGTAGCTTTGCTGTGGTTATTCCGAATGGTAATCCCATTGCTAACACTTAATTCGCAATTTGATGAGACAATTCTAGGAACATAATTTAAAATAATCAAAGCTCAATTAAGGCATTTTCCCCATAACAACGTTACGCAATAAAATTAACCAAACATTAATATAACTTTCGCTGCACTACAAGCTCAATGACAACAACGCCAGCCGCTTCTCTTGTGTGCTATAGCTGGAAAATTTTAAATTAACTCAGCCCACACCCTTGAAACCCCACTGCCAACCCCTAAGCCCTACCCTAACTTAGTCAAGTTGCCAGGCTGATATCAAAATTGGCAACGCCAGGTAGCTGACAGCATCAACTGCGCCTGCATCTCGTGGCACAGTGGCACTTGAAAATAGAAAATACCAAACAAAACATTAACAAGGTAGTCGAATCAGCAATGTTTGCTAATTTAATTGCTTTGGATGGAATCTGATGAAAAGTCCACAACGGAGAAAATATGATGGCCATAAATAGATGGCTTTCATATAGTTTCATAGGGCCAGAAATATAATTTCTGTGACTCTGCAAATGAGACCGGCAAAACTTTAGCTCGAAGAAAAGTTTTTCACATTTCTATGCACTCTAGTTTTCCAGGAAAAAACTAATTAGACCACTGGTTGACCCTGGTTAAGTTCTTTGGACGGGTTTTTCAATGTGAAAAAAAGGTTTAATTTCTCTGATTTTTAAACTTTTAAGGCGATTCACGAAGTTAAAACTTTATCAAATAAACGGAAGTGCTGGTCAACCAATCTATGTGCCATCGATCGAAACATGTAATACTGCGGATGAGTTTCCAATTGGACTACGATAGTGAAATGCATGCGAGCATTATTATGGAAAATTAATCACTTTAATTTAAATTGAACTTTAGTTGAAGAGTGGCTGTCATGAGGTCAAGTTGTGAATTCAGAATACGATCAATTATAATACTTAATTCATTTCAATTATCCGTCACTGACATAAATATCGAATATGCTAGCGTCCTGAAAAAAAGGAATTAAGAAGTTGATGAAATTACCCTAACAGAAACGCAAATTGACATTTCAAGAAAACTATTTTCTTTTCAAAATGTCAGTTATACAAGGAACCACAATCCTTCCCAATCAATAACAGGCATAGCTCGTAAATAACTCTCAACCCTTTTTTCAGATCGCTCTGCTCACGTCACTGACCGAAAAACCAAATATAAAAGGGGCCGGGGCTTCCCGCAACCGAATGTGTTCTGTTATCGCGCTCACTGTTAAGTGGCAGTGGTTGACCACACAGCGCTGATCGGTCTGACAGCAACCGAATAACAGGCCCAACTCAGTCCATTGGTCTTACATTGCGTGCTTCTCGAAGACCAAACTCTCAAAATGTTATTTGAAAAGGTTGCAGACTCCCATAGCAGTACTTGCGCTCGAAGACCAAACTCTCAAAATGTTATTTGAAAAGGTTGCAGACTCAAGAGTTGCGCTAGAGTTTAACATAAGCAGAGAGAGTCTATGCGAGAGAGAACGAGAGAGCGCGAATAGTTCATCGCATACATTCATATCGATAGCCGAGCCTTACACACCGATGCATACATACGAAGAAGACCTTTTCAATTCGGGAATTAAGCCAAACGGTCCCAAAAAGACCTAAGAGGAAAAAATCAAAAAAATGTGTTTCTCTCCTCTCACAACCATATAGAAGCAGAGAGCGTAGTTAAAGGTTATTTCGGTACCTCTTTTTAATGTGGTCGCACGAAAGCTGTCGTTTTCTGACAAAGGCAAACGGGGGACCGATTTTTGCGGCCTCTGATAACAAGAGATGGTCTAACAACTTATCTCTCTTAGCACGATCATATTTATTTAGTCCAATGAGAATTTCGTTCTATTTTTGTCTAATTTCAATGATTGAGTGTATCCAACAATATATCTTTTCTGCCAAAAGATCACTGATTACAAAATTATACAATTAGATACTCGTGAGAAACGGAGACTGTACCTGTCATCGTGATCAGGCGAAATGTGTCCATGGACGTCGCACTTTTTTAGAAAAACTTTGTTGATCGCTAGGAGAAAATACCGATAAACTCTTTAAATCGATTGTTTATATAAAAGACACACTCAAAAACAAATTGACTGACACTAAGAGTTCTAGATCGATCAGGATAGAATCTATTAGGGTCCAATGTGTAGCTACGAATATGGTTAGGTACCTATATTAAGTTTGAAACATTCTAAAATCGAAAACGAGGGTTAATTTAATTGAAATGAAAACCTACGATTTTAAATCAAAAACTTTTCGCACTTTCAGTCAGCCAAAAAAAGTTTGAAACCGCGGTATCAATTTAAGAACAAAACATATTGGATGCAGAAGTAGAAGACACGCTGACCTATCTTAGTAAAGATTCGTGATATCCAGCGGCCTCGAATAGGTTTTCCCGTTTTTACTGGAATTACACTGCGCGTCATCAGATTAGCACCCCCTTATTGATCACTTGCTTTGGCTTATTTCTATTTGCCTATTGCACGCAACTTCGTAATTTTTTGTCTGTTCTTGCATTCTTCACATCTGATCTCTCTTACAAGCAAAAAAAAGTTCCATCTAAGAACCGTTATACATTCTTTGCTATTTTCTTTTATTTTCTATGCAAAAGCTCTCACTTATTTTGCGTCATCAGCTTAGCGCCCCCAAATGCAATTTTAGTTATCTCGTTTAATTTGGGAGTTACGGACAGCAATTTTTTTGGTAAGCTTAAGCAATTAAGTATCTTTAAATTGACGGTCAATATGGGAAGAGGAACAGTTTTATCTTTGGCAGAAAAATCAAAGATTGAAACATACTTCGATTCTGGACTATCTTTGCATAAAATTGCTGAAAAAACTGGCAGACACAAGACAAGGAATCCCATGGAAAAATCTTCAAGGGCGGTAACAATCGAGTGGTTTCGCAAGCAAACAGGAGAGCCATACTGAGGGAAGCATCTAATTCGCACGACTCGTCTTCCAAAATCAAGAAAAAAAATGGCGTTACAGCGAGCCTATCAACGGTGCAAAAAGTAATTAGGAACGCTGCATACCTAAAGAGACAAAAACTAAAAAAAAACAAGAAAGAAAGTCGGTCAAGCCCGACTATAACATACTCTGTACCCTTAACGTCGCAGCTCGCATTTGCTCACGAGTTATACTCGCTCATCTCTAAGTTTCACTCTCTCTCTCTCTTTCTCTCTCTCACTCAGATTGCCGTTCAATAGAATGCTGCGGTGGTTGGGTGGGGGGTGAGAGTGTTAACTGGCCGTTTTTTGCTCATAACTTGAGTATCGTTCATCCAATCTTTATCATTACTTCAGCAAATCGATAAATAATTTTGTTAACAAGGTATCTCTAGAAGGTACAAACGATCTATCTCCAAAACTGTAGGAGATATGACGTTTTTTCCAAATTGCGGGGGCGCGAGGGGGCGTGGCAAAAATTGAAAATAAACTTGATCTGCCTGCAAGTACATACATATGTCCCATACATGTCAAATCTCTATCTCCTACCATCTCTGAGATCTGTGCGTTCATACAGACGGACGGACGGACGGACGGACGGACGGACAGACGGACATGGCAACATTGACTCGGCTGTTGATGCTGATCAAGAATATATATACTTTATAGGGTTCGAAATGATTCCTTCTCCCTGTTACATACTTTTGCACAAACTTAATATACTCTATGTACCTTCGGTACAGAGTATAAAAAACCACCACTCAATAACGTAAGAAAAGATATGCGGTTAAATTTTGCTCGAAAGCATATGTCGTGGTCTTCTGAGTGGCATTATGTTGTCTTTTCGGATGGAAAGAAATTTAATTTGGAGGATCCCGATGGATATAATTATTATTGTCATGACCAACGTAAAGAGGAGCATAATTTAGACCGCCAGCACAGCCGGGTGGGCGGTGTGATGGTGTGGGGCGCTATATCCTACTATGGCACCTGCGAGTTGCAGTTTTTAACACCGCGTATGAATGCAGTTAACTACAACAGTGTTTTAAAAACAGCATTTCCCCACTTCCAAAACTTATTCGAAAATTTTAAATGGCATTTCCAGCACGATAATGCTCCAGTTCACACTGCCAGGTCCGTTAAAACGTGGCCACCTTACTCGCCTGATCTAAATATTATCGAAAACGTGTGGGGATGGTTGGCTAGAAAAGTGTACGAGTCCGGAAAACATTATAAAACAAAAGCAGATTTAATCGAAGGCATTAAACAAGTTTGGTCCACCATGTCCTTAAACTACCTAGAACAATTTTACAACTCACTTCCAAATCGAATTTACGAAGTAATTGTTTACAAAGGCGGGACCACTCATTACTGATTTGGCTTAAAAATATTTAAAGTTTAAAATATAAGTATAAAAAAACACATTCGTTGTTCAAGAAACTATATCTATTGAAATAATCGCAAGTGGCGCTATTCTGATGACCAAATTTTCGTTACTTTTTATACTCTGTACCGAAGGTACATAGAGTATATTAAGTTTGTGCAAAAGTATGTTACAGGGAGAAGGAATCGTTTCCGACCCTATAAAGTATATATATTCTTGATCAGCATCAACAGCCGATTCGATATAGCCATGTCCGTCTGTCTGTCTGTCTGTCCGTCCGTATGAACGAAGAGATCTCAGAGATGGTAAGAGATAGAGGTTTGACATGTATGGGGTATATATTTTCTATACTTGCAGGCAGATCAAGTTTATTTTCAATTTTTGCCACGCCCCCTCACGCCCCCGCAATTTGGAAAAAACGTCATATCTCCTACAGTTTTGATGATAGATGGTTCGTACTTCTAGAGATATCTAGTACTCAAAATTATTTATCGATTTGCTGAAGGAATGATAAAGATCGAATGAACGATTCTCAAGTTATGAGCAAAAAACGGCCAGTAAACACCAACCACCCCCCCACCCATCACCACAGCATTCTATTGAACGGCAATCTTAGTGAGACAGAGAGAGCGAGAGAGAGAGAGAGAGTAAAACTTAGAGATGAGCGCGTATAACTCGTAAGCAAATGCGAGCTGCGACGTTAAGTGTACAGAGTATGTTATAGTCGGGCTTGACCGACTTTCTTTCTTGTTTTTTATTCGATTTCAACCTTCAATCGATAGCTGCTAGGGTTGCTTCATATAAATTATTGTATTCGGACAGCACTTTTTCGATTTTATTTAGCTATAAAGCAGTTAAATACATAGAAGGCGAGGCTAGCTTTCCATTTTAGAGTCCAGGCACCTTGTAGACTGTTGTTGAGAACGTATTGAATGTTAAATATAACGAATGAGATCCATTTGGGTATTGATTAATGTTTTAAATATAGGTATCTTCCTAAGCTGGACGATTCTTTAACAATACAAATTTGTCTTACGTTTTATAAAAAAATGTCTCAACGATATATGAACCAAGCTTCAAATCAAAACGGTCCGACAACCGAACACTAGACTTTCCTTTTTCCACAATTTCAAAGGTTTCCAGCACTGCTTAATATATCCCGAAACAGACTTTTTAAAAACTCGTACTTTATATAAGAACTATGTACCTGAATCATGTATATTTATGCTTACTGTACGATAAAAACCAACTGCTCTTGATTCAAGAACAATATTCTTAGGTTTTTTTTCTGAGTGCACGATATATAAAATATCTATCTTTAATTGCAATTCTTCACTCAGACTTATAGGTCTCTGCATTAGCAGTGGGGAGGAAATCTCTCTCACTAATACAGTAAGGCTACTTGCAACTTGCCGTTGTCTCGTAGTGCCGGTTTTGCTGTTAAGCCGCTTTTGGAATACCCAAGGAGGCAGCTACTGACCTGCAGTAGATAGGAAAAGATTGCTGATGATGGGACCGGATCGTTCTTGAAGCAGCTGTAAAGTCGACCAGCCTACATTCTGTTTGTTTATGTTATGTGCAAATATAATATGACCTCGAGCCGGCTAAGACTTTGCTAGTAGTCGATCATAAACATCGTTAAAACAGTCATAGAATCGATTCCCATATCTTTAAATTGACCGAAAACTATAGTTTGAGCCCGTCCTGAAGCTTAAGGTAGGATTCGAAAACCAGTTCTTAAAGCATCGAAAACAAAGTATTTCGAATTTGTATTTGTACATAGTTTTTCAACGGTGCACGGCCACTGTGCATTATGGACTTAATCTTCGCGACGTTGTTTGTAACTTCAGTGAGTCTTCATTCTCACTGCTTTGGTCTTGTCTCGTTTTCCCTGTTGTCTTCTCACTCTTTCGGCTTGGTCCCCTGCACATTTTCAATGAAGGTCAAAACCCCTGTTGACATTCCGTCATCGCATTAAAAGTAATTAACATTTTTCCGTGTTTTGCTTGTCTTGGTTTGGGGGGGAAGCAGCATCCGCTTCTTGGCTTTTGGTGGTGTCTCAGACGGTGAGTTGAGTGAGTTTAGTTTTCGAGCTGGCTAACTCGAAGATTAGATTTCAGTTCATTGATACGAGTCCGCTCGTTCCGTTATGTTCCCTTCCGTTCCGGCAATCCATTCAATTTATGCGCTTGCAGCTCAACCCGGGCTTTTATGCCATAAACGCGTCCCGTGTTCAGTGCGTTGGTTTTAAGCAAAAACTAATTAAAAGTTGTGCGACATTTTTTGCCTCGTTTTGTTGCGGCACCTGCCTCTCGGTTTATTTTGTGTTTTTTTTTTGTTTTGTTTTTTGTCTTCTTCTTCTGTATGTAAGGAGAATAAATAAAAATGGCAACGCACCGTGTACGTACATACATACCCAACCGAACACCATTGCGTTTTGTTTATTATTTACCGTTTCACTCTGACACCAACACAGTGGCAATACGATTCCAGCCTCGTCTCCGTCCCCGTCCCCGACCGCCTCGCCATCTCCGTCTCCGGCAGTTGAAAAAGATACGCTTCAATTTTGCCATCAGAAGCGACGCGGATGCCTCCCGTCGGCTTAATCTACAAAAGTTGGCCCGTGTTGTTGTTGTTGTTGTTGTTGTTGTTGTTGACGTTGCCAGTTCAGTTACTTGGACTTGCACTTGGAATTAAAGCTACTGCATACACATAAACAGCATTTGCGCTTACATGTTTGCTGAATTTTTAGACTTAAGTTATATAAAAAAACGAAAAGTTGAGAAAAACGCTATCGACATAGAGCTTGACAAATATTTGGCCTATCCAGCAGCTCCTGGCACACATATTTTAGAATTCTGGAAAAATGCAATGGACTTAAAATACCTTCCCAAATTAGCTCTGACCATTCTGGCTATTCCCGCCAGTTCGTCTACGAGCGAAAGGCTTTTTTCAACATCGGGCCATGTTTTAAATGAAAAACGCACTAGGCTAAAAAGCACAAATTTAGAAAAAATTTTATTTTTAAATAAAAATATGACATAGTTTGTTTTTTATTAAATACATAACAATATTCATGTATGTATACCTTAATAAATATGTACTTATATATATCTATAAATTGCATGTCTTTTAAATTTCCTTATATGTGTAAATAAGTTTCGTGCCGGGCCGGGCCGGGCCCGGGCCTTGGTGAAAAAGTTTCGTGTTGGGCCGGGCCGGGCCTCTCAAAAAAGAGTTCGTGTTCGTGCGGGCCCGGGCCTCAAAATACAGGCCCGCGCCCACCTCTAATACAAACACACATACACACACAGCCACGGAGATGAGCTGGGATAAAGGAATCGCGGATACCCTAACACGGGAATTGGACTTACATTTTATGAGCAGAGCAGAGATCAGCTGTGCTTAGTTTGCTTAGTGTGAGCTTCTTTTACTTTATACAGATTTCTGTGTGACCTCGCTCTGAGTTCTTTTGAGTCAATGTCCGTCCCACTCTAATCACGTGTTTTCCTTTGCAGACTATAATTTTGAGTAAAGTACCTTGATGCAGACTATAGCTTAAAGTCACCCAAAATGTATGCCTAGTAAAATTTAATTTTTGAGTTAAATTTGAGTTTTGGCAGGTTACCTTTTGTATACCAAAGAAGAGGAGCGACTTTATAAATTCAAAACTTCATAAATTAGGAGTTTCCCGACTTTTAAGACCACGCATCTGTTATGTATCGTTACATTAATGACGGCCAATGCACTAAAGTCACAGATTCGTCTGATAACCATCCGAAGCCAAGACAAAGGACTGCAGGATTTAAATTAAAGATGCCTTGAAAAGGAAGGCGCTAGAACAACTTAAGTCAGTTTTTTTTTTAGAATTGATGCAACTATCACAATATTTGGACCATTTGGAGCAGGAACTGGAGCATTATCATTTCTAAATCATATTTAATCTAGGCATATTATGACTTTGAGAATAACTTTAGTTGTCAAATGGTGAAGGTGTGGCAGCTCTTCGTTTTTAGGTCCGGGCAGCTTTATGAATGACATTGGCATCGCTACTTCTCCAGAGGCGGCATTGAGTTCATCGTTACAGTTCGCTGTTCACAGATCCAAGCAAGTTAAGGGAAGTATATTCAAATTTCCACTCATTACATTTTTTTTTTTTATCAGAAATCAGTTGTATTTTAATTTTAACAAAATATCACTGTCATTAAGCACTTAATTACCTCCCATATATATAATATATACCAATCAGCTGTCACAGGATCATACAATTATTTCAGAGTATATTTGAAGCCTCGACGCTTTGCTTGGATTTTCTTTATTTTTTTTTTTTCATTCATCTTTCGTTTTTCTTCTTCGTTTTTGCTAACTTTAGCCATCGAGAGCCCACCACCAGCGACAGCACCGTCGTCCGTGACGCAGGTGGCAAATGAAATTGAAAAATCTTGCTTTATTTGTTGTTGCTTTCAGTTTCCTGGCCCAGCGTGCATTTCCGTGTATAAGCCGCATGGCATTGTTGTACCTTTCTATGCCATAAATGCAGTCAACTAATTGCATCTGCAGGCAGCAGAGCAGCTTTAAGCGAATTTCAGCAATTCGGAGTCAACTTCCCCCCCCCCGCATGCAAACTCGCACAAGTAGATCAAACGGTTCGACTTTTATTGATGTGAGGAATCAAATGCCATTAGTGGGATTTTTGTTGTTTTTTTGTTTCTTGTTCCGCATGTGAAAACAAAAAGCAACCAAAAACTGGGCTAAGGCTGAGACATGCAAAATTATTTTGTGCTTCCTAAAAAGGATTTGCGTATAGCTTTAGGGAGATTTGCGTAATGAGTTTCCTGTGCAAATAAACACGCAACACAGATAAAAGCGACCCTATACACACACACACACACTCGCACACGCACACACAGACGAATCGACATTTTTCGAAAATAACTTTAAATCTGTCTGCGATGGACAAATATTGAGAAGCGGCGTTTTGCCTAAACGAGGGTGGATCCAACAGCAAGTGACCTTCATGTGAAAGAAAAGGTTTTGGGGGGTAAAATGTTTCAACATTGAAAGAGTGGGTAACTTGTACCATTGATAGTTTAAAATCATCTTTGTTACCCTAACAGTTGATTTGCCATACCAATTTTTGTAGATTTCCGCTAAGTCCAATTATTATTGCGATAGTGTATAATATAGCAGGACGAGGATGAAATTCACAGAACACAAGAATTGCACGTTCTCCAACATCCTATATACCATCGGTGGGCAAGCCCTTGGTCCCATTGCTCAGAGATTTTTTTGGGAAATGGCGCCAGTCATTCTTATAATAAACTGCGTCGCAATTAACCGCTTCCAATCGTGAACAACAACAAAGCCAATGCGAATCGTAGCACGGCGCCTACAAGATGCGCACACAGACGGCGCAACAGCTACATTTTGGCCGATCGAGACTCGCTGATAACAGTTGTTTATTCTGTTGTTGTTGTTGGGCTGCACCCACACTCAAATTTCAAATTAAATTTATTCTCAATTGGTGCCCAAAGTGGTGACTGACGGATTCGAAAGACACCATTACGTGCATTCGCAAATCGGAGTCTAACCTAGTCTTATCACTCTACAAAACAGGTACGAATTCACCCAGAAAATTCTTCTTAAGTTTTGGAAAAAACATTTTTAGATATTATGAAAAACTTTTCTAGATAGCAAAAAAAAAACTATCTAAAAAATAGAAAGTTCTTAAATGGAGAAAAAAATAACGAGACATTGGCCAAGCGTCAACTTCGTCTGTGCACAAAGTGGTTTTGACACCCTGTGGGGATCAAATGCAACATGTCACATTGTATTAAGAACGCATGTATTCATAAAAATCAAAAAATTTTGTAAGCCTAAAACCTATTTTCCGAACCTCCAGTATAAACGTCTCGAACCAAAAGTTTTTCTCAACGGTTAAGACTCGGAAATTTCCGACCGATCGAGGCCTTATGGCAGCCTTGAGATATAGTTCGATCCTTGATTTCGTTGCCCAATTTTGCGCAATCTATTTGAAATTGCATATAAAATAAGTCATACAGCTGAAGTTTAAGGACGCTAACAAAACTATAACAACAAAAATTTTAATTGACGCAAGACTGGCACTCGTTCGACCGGATACGGACTTCCTTCATGGCAACCATACGATATAGTCAGCCCGATGTCGATCATACTTTCTCAAATGTAGTTTGAATAGTCTCTTACTCACAAAATTGAGCATCGATTGGTGTTTATTCGCCACACTTAAGAACGATTTACTTAAAAACAAAAAAGCTTTTGTTTTCACTTGAAGGTACCGCGTAAAATTTTCCGATACCCGATCGGTCCTATGGCAGCTATAAGCATATAGTGACATTCCGATTTATCAGTACCAAAATTGTAAGCAAATCTGCTTGAATAGTAGATAATATAATTAATGCACCGCAGTTTAATCACGTTAACACTTCGAAAACGAAATAATATGTGTGTTTTTCACAAAGTACCAACTGTGTTTTGACCGATGGTTCCTATGGCTAGCTATGCCAAGATAACTAGTCATCCGATCCGGTACGGTTGCGACATACTTAGCAGCGATGCAGTTATAATAGCTAAGACATCTGTGCAAATATTTCAGCTCGATAGCTTTAAACACTGGCAAAGATGACTAGTTTGCGTAGCTAACGAGACGGACAAGACAGACTAGATCTGGACGAGACAGACAGACAGACTGGATCGGACAAAGCTGCGTGTGGCACACAGCTTCTGTCTGTATTCGGCTGACATGCTATCTGCAGTAACTTGCACCGGGTTGGTTAGATTGGCGCATATGTATATGTATGCGTTGCAAACTTCTGGACAAAAGTTACAATACCCTTTGCAAGGGTATAATACATTGACTTTGTAGTAACGTCTAATGAGCGATGTATAAAGTGGATCTGAACCATGAGCTGGGGATCGAAATGAATTCAGGTTCATCTCTTATGCTCCTTGGGACCGGTATTTCGCGCATTGAATTGATTTGCTGCTCCCATCCTATCTTTCAGCTCTGGTTTAAATTAATCTGAAAAACAAAGAGTAAGAAACATTTTTAAGGTCAGAACATGAGTGAAATGCCGTCTTTTCGCACTGCACCCCATTGCAATCTTTTGGTGCCAACCGTCTAAGACGGTACTCATATTTTCGATAAGGTGGTTCAGTGAAGTTGAGACAGTTGAACACAAAAGTTTAGAAAAAGTTTCTCCAGCCAACTTATTTTCTAAACACGTTTCTTCTTCATTAAAGGCCTTTTTATACCCGTTACTTGTAGAGTAAAAAGGGTATACTAAAGTCGTGCAAATGTATGTAACAGGCAGAAGGAAGCATCTCCCATATCGTAAAGTATTAATATATTCGTGATCAGCATCGACCGCAGAGTCGATATAGGAATGTCCGTCTGTCTTTTTTGAACAACTCCAAGAATTTGTAAGATTCAGGCTTTAGATTTAAAACTCACCCAATATCTATAATCTGCGAATCTTTCATAAAGATGGAATATTACATAGCGAAGTTATACGAAAAAGTTGCATACTTTTGGGCTTTTCTTAAGGAAAACAACTTTTGTCATATTTTTGGGGTCAGCATGCACTGTCTGCTAACATAATGCTATCAATAATGTTTATGCTCTGTTAATTATCATAAGGAAAGGCTTTTAAACTTTTCTCCCCTGAATAACGAATATATCGAAGTCGGGAAGGGCCGACTTTAATTTACGCTCTCGATTTTAGAAAAAAAAAACTATAAATTTATTATGCCCTTGCAGAGGGTATATTAAAATTGTTCGGAAGCATTGAAGGAAGCATAAGGATTATAAATTCTTGATCAGCATGACGAGCTGATTTGATATTGCCATGTCCGTCCGTCTGTCCGTCTGTTTTTATGTTATCTCCTCCGTCAGTTTTAAGGCTATCGTGACCAAACTTTGCACGAAATATTTTAGTACAAATCAGGGAATCAAACCGAATCGTATTTCGGTTCTGGTTCCGGTTCTGGTACATAAACATAAGTTTCGGTGAAAGGTTCGGTTTTGGCTCTAACATTATTTCGGTATTCGGTTCCGTATCGGTAACTGGATTTTCATTTCGGTATGAGCGGTAAAATATAAAGAAACATCGGTCATTGGTTTTGCTTCCATCAGATTGCTTAGCGAGGACATAATAATTGCACTCCGGAAAATAAACGTTCTTCTCAAAGGCATACATACATTTGAGGATACTTTGTCGCGTTTTCTGGACACCATTTAAGTTCATCTTATTTTGTAAAAGTTTAAGGCTCAGGAAAATTAATAATGATTGATGCTATTCTAGGCTATACTGGTGTGTTTACTGGCCGTTTTTTGCTCATAACTTGAGTATCGTTCATCCGATCTTTATCATTTTTTCAGCAAATCGATAAATAATTTTGTTTACAAGGTATCTCTAGAAAGTACGAACGATCTATCTTCAAAACTGTATGAGATATGACGTTTTTTCCAAATTGCGGGTGCGGGAGGGGGCGTGGCAAAAGTTGAAAATAAACTTGATCTGCCTGCAAGTATAAGAAATATATGCCCAATACATGTCAAACCTCTATCTCTTACCATCTCTGAGATCTCTTCGTTCATACGGACGGACGGACAGACGGACGGACGGACATGGCTATATCGAATCGGCTGTTGATGCTGATCAAGAATATATATACTTTATAGGGTCGGAAACGATTCCATCTCCCTGTTACATACTTTTGCACAAACTTAATATACTCTATGTACCTTCGGTACAGAGTATAACAATTTTTTTGTCAAAATATTAGGTAGGTTGTTGTCTAATAGGACCAAGCTACAAGGATGACAAATTTTGCCACGGCAAAATGATGTTCAAAGATATTTAAACAGAGCAGATTGAGACCACTTCCTGCGTTTGGGACTCAAGTGCGAGTCGCATAAAAATAGATTAGAATCTAAAAACCCTTAAAAAAAGGCCCACATCTGTTTTCAATAAGATAGAAATCCTGGCAGCCTACAGCCTGTGGTATGTCATGTGCTTGCATTCAGCTTCTAGAAACGGAGCTAGTCACTCGCACCATACATGCGTTTGTGGGATTTTAGATGTGCTCAGTGTGATTAGCCTATTAAACTGTTTTGTGAAAATACTGAACTATTTGAATTATCCTGTTGCATTTCATGTATGAAACGATTTAGCCTCCATTTTCAGCTACAGTATATGTGTTAAAGCTGCTTTCCTCATTAAGTTTCACTTGAACAGAAATGGATAATGCAAGTACTTTACTGTTCAAAGGTCATCATGACATTATATTGAGGGTATAAGAATATAGGATGCAATATTTTCAAAGCGACTCGTATCGCGTTTTTCTTTTTTACAATACAAAAGTTTTGCTAAGCCAGACTTAAACTTATTGCTGTAAAGTCCCCCAAAACTTAGTGCCAGCTGTACCGGTACAATGTTTAGGTCTTTTCGGTCCCAAATAGGGATGTCGAAAATATTATCGATATATCGATATATCGATATTTTTGTACAAAATGACAAAAATTATTATCGCATATTTTTCCGAGGCGATATATTGGAAATTAAATATTTTTTGGTGATAGTTTTATTAGGTCACAAAGTTGCGAATAACTGTTTCTTGTGCTCTGGACATGTAAAGCAAAATGTAAAAGTTATTTTATTAAAGTTAGTGCACTGAAATCGCAGTGCAAACTGTGCAATAAAGTTGTAAAGACCAGTGGAAACTCAACAAATATAAAGGCACAGTTAAATGCAAAGCGTAGAGATGATTGCCCGAAATTCAACCATCTTTAAAAAAGGTAAATGTAAGTTTTTTAACGTTGTTTACCCCATTAAGTTCTGGATGGAAGAGAAAGACGAATTGCCAGTGCTTTCTGACTTGGCATTGTCATATCTTATTACACCGGGAAGCTCAGTGCCATCGGAACGCTTGGCTTCGGCTATAAAAAGTGTGGTTTCTGCCACCAGAAGCTGAATGACCGATGAGCACATAACTCAACGGGTCTTCCTAAAATCTCTGTCTAACGACTATTGGTAAAATCAGAAGCTTTTACGTTTCGTAGATTTAACTGAATAAGTTTTTTTTTAAGCTTTGTAAATGGAATGCAAGGAATGGAGATGGAATGAATTTAAAAAGTAAACACTTCTTTCGTTCCATAAATTGAAATTCATGAATAAGTTTGCAGAACTTCTTAGGTTATAAATGAAATAAATGACAAATATCTTTAGTTAGTTTAATAAATATACATTAAATCTAAATTTTTAAGTGCAGTCAGAAGTCAAATATCAAATGACGCCTTAATTAACTAAATAGAACTGTTTATTTATTTATTTAGAGTCGACAAACAAATGCTGTCAACGAAAGTTCATTGTTTAGATCCGGGTTTTTATTAAAAAATATCGATAATATCGATAAAATCGATATTTTTACACCAAAATATCTATATCGAATTGATACTTTTTCTATATCGTCAAAAATATAATATCTATATTGATATTTTTGATATATTCGACAACCCCAGTTTCCAGAATATCGGTTCTCGGATACTGGTATACCAAAAATTAAATATATCGGTTCCGGTTCTGGTTCTGAGTTTTAATCGGTTCTTTTTGGTAAACGGTTCCGGTTTAATTCCCTGCTACAAATATGCTGCACATTTGTAGGAACCGGCCGGAACAGACGACTATAGCATACTGCAGCCATTGGAACGATCGGACAAAAAAACTAGTTTTAGTGAGAAAAACTTGTTTGTTTTCAATGCAAATGTCCCCAAACTTCTCATTTATTAGTTTTCTATGCCTTTTCATAATTCCACCAAGTTTGATTTAAATCAGACAACTATATAGTTTAGCTGCCAAAGAAAAGATTGGTCTGAAAAAAGTCTTAGTAAGAAAACCTTTTTTGTTTTCAATGCTATCGCTTTCAAAATGAATATTTATTAATATTATATGTTTTCACATATTTGTGCTAAATTTGATTCAAATCGGATGACTATAGCATATAGCTGCCATATAAACTATCGGTCGAAAAAGTAGTTTCAGTGAGAAAAATTTTTTTGTTTTCTATGGTAGCGTCTTTTTACCAGTTATAAATATTATTTGTTTCAATACAATTTTGGGGAGTTTAATCAAAATCGGATGAATATATCGTATAGCTGCCATATAACAATCTGACAAGAAAATGTTTGTGGCGGTTCCAGTTCATCCAGCTCCAATCACAGTTCCAGTCACAATTGAAACTGGTTCGCATATCACTGGCAACTTGTTACTCGATGGGACATCTCTAACTCACATTCTTACACACACTCAACTCTTTGCATTCTGTTAAACTCATTCTCCGCTGCTAGACGCACTGCATTAAACCAAACCTTAATCTAAGCTGTGTTTTACATTAAATAATCAAAGTGGCCTTAATTGCCACATGGTTGTGACAGCCCTGGCCACCTCTGGACACACTATTCATCGTGCACCATTCCTAACGCAGTGGCAGAACGACAACACACGCGCCATCCCTGACGCGCAGTTTCTGTCTTGGTTTCGATTCGCGCGGGTGGCGCCCGCTTCGCTTCGTTCAACTCAACGATAATTGTTAGCTTAAGTTATATTCAATAAAGTTAGTTATACATATCAATCCTCATCACTAAATGGTCAAACTTGTAGCGCCAACTATTGCTGAGTTTGTAAAATCACTCAGCTGAGATTGTTCAAAGTAAAACTTAAATTGTTGCGCTTTAACCTTTAGAGGAATGCCTTGAGGCTTCCGTGGCAACAGTGTTAGGTAAAAATAATCTCTGTTCGATTTTGAACTGCTGCCTTGAGCACTCCGTTAAACATGGCGGTTAGCAGGTGAACATTCAACATAGATCCCTGTGGCACATCCTTAGATATATTTCACTGCCGATGCCCTGCTAGAGTCTCATAAATCAGCAAACTATCGTCATTGTGGGCACAATGTGATATAACAAAAGAAATCCGACATTGAAATTTTTCCGCTGATTCACAAAAAACCTGGCACAAGACCATCGCTGGCTACTCTCCCTTAACAGGTCTCATAAGAAGGAAGCGCCTTGTTTTAGAATATTGGTAACAGCTGCTCGCGCTTCAATTTAGACTTCAACTTAAATTTGTATTACTTTTAAGCTGAAAACTAAATCGTCTTTGATATTGTAAACAGAGTTCCAAATATGCCTTAAAACTGTTGTCATTGTTTGTGAATCGCTTACAAAACGAAATATTGCATAATTCCCAATGAATTCTCAAACCGCATCCAAAGGCTTCCCCACATTCCACCACAACATTGCAACAATTCTCTACCAACTCTAAACTAATTCACAATTTATTTGTTTCATTGTAGGCAAAGCAGACACACACAACAAAATAACAAATCGAAACTAAAGCTTCGGCCAGCTTAAAGGACACTTTCAGGTAAGAATATGAAACCGCCCTCGTCTGATTACGTATACGACCCATAGTCTGGCTAGGCTGGGAAGGGCTAAAAGTAGACTACAAAGTAGAGTAAAAATTTAAATTACAAAAAAACAATACTAGTCGTACACACACACACACACACACAGGCGCAGGCATATAATTGAAAAGTTATCCCACACACACACACACACATAGAGATGCGGGTCACCTAAAGCACTTTAAACATGTTTTCGAATTAGCCCCGGAAATCTTTTGGGGCATATTTACTTTAAGGCTTAGGCCAGACCGTAAAATGTTTGTCTCTCGGCTTCGCTTTTACATTTGAAACACATTTGTAGAATTTCAACCCGATCCAGTTTCTTGCTCTAATGAACGTGACAGATTTCTCGGCTACTCAAAAGTCCGTGACATGCACACCCGGCCGCATATCAACCGCAGCCCAAGTCCAAGGCAAACCAAGTTGAGTGTGTGTGTGTGTGTGTGTGTGTGCAGGGTAAAAGCCAAGAAAAACCATAAAATCTACATAAATCTTGTAGGTTTTGGGGCGCAGCAGCAACTTCTTGGCCGAAACGAAACCAAATTTAATTTACATGCACGTACTCTTCACCAGGCTTCCCTTAGATCCCAGTTTCCCATTTCCCAGAGGCAGGTTTGTCGTTTGAAAATAATTTAATTGAATTCTAATTACGGTTTTCAGGTTTTGAGTCGGGCAAAATGTCTCAAAGTTTACTTGGAGTTGGTTAAATGTATGTTGTGGCGTGTCTGCAATAAAACAAACATTATTCCTTATTTCAGAGATATGAACGTAAAAAAAAAGTGGATAGGATGAAGTACAAGGAACAGACATATGTATATCTAACTACAAGGACGAATTTATGGTTGAAATCCTAGGCTAGAGCATCATAAGTTAGTTAGCTTGTTTGTTTGTTATACGATATTTGGAGTCTACGCTTGTCTGTAGCCAAGTATTACTAATCTAGCCATGCATGCAGAGAAGTATCTGTTAGTAAAGAAGCTTTGAAGTTGGTCCGCTCTAGTTTGTTTGACGTTAAGGGTTACCAAGTACACTGGTTTTATCTGAAGCCAATTTTCTTTTACAAAATGTGTTAATAATTATTTCTTTCACCCGAAAAATAACAGAATAATCCGTAAGGCTTATATTTGAATTACCTTTGCTCATACTCAATGACTTTTGACTTGATGATTTGTGTGCACATGTCTCAGTGGCAATGATTATAATTTGAGTTTCACTTAAGATGATTCTTTCTGGATCAAAAAATTTAACTGTACAGAAAAAAAAGATATTTGCTGATGATCCTTTGGATAATTTCTGTATCCATTTGGAATGGATACTAAAAATATCATATAATATCATTAAGTGTTAGATTGATCAAAGATTTTTCTCCAATCTGAAAATATGTAAAAACTATCCATTCCAATTTGGAAATTTTTTTTCACAAAAATCTCTTAAGTAGCACAGTTTTATCATGATCATAAAGTTGTGCAAATGTAAATAACACACAGAAGGAAGCATCTCCGACCCTATAAAGTATATAT
This sequence comes from Lordiphosa magnipectinata, assembly GCA_037044535.1. NCBI lineage: Eukaryota > Metazoa > Arthropoda > Insecta > Diptera > Drosophilidae > Lordiphosa > Lordiphosa magnipectinata. The sequence continues at coordinate 101,546 of JBAMBO010001880.1, forward strand.
ATTCTTTCGATTAAGCCATATCCGTCTATCCGTTTGTCTGTATGATCGCGTCGATCTCAGAGACTATAATAGATAGTGCCAAAAAATTTTGCATGCTTGTAGCTATATAGCGTACCCAGATCGAGTTTGTTTCAGACTTGGAAAATTCGTTCTTCTCCTCCTTTTAAACGCGAAAAACTGTCAGAGCCACAATTTGTAAGTTTGGACTTTGCATCAATCAATTATTTCGCAATCTCAGCACGGCTTTATGAAAAAGCGTTCTGTTTCTACAAACCTGCTTGAGTTTACTTCTATTGTGAATAGGGGTTTTATTAATAAACTGCAGACTGATGTAATTTATACTGATTTTAGCAAGGCTTTTGACTCTGTCAATCATGATCTCCTCCTTCACAAACTGTATCTGCTTGGTTTTCCTCTAAACCTTCTTAACTGGATAAAGGCTTATTTGACACATCGTTCCCAGCATGCCCATTTTAATTCGACGCTTTCTGAATCCATCAGCGTACTCTCTGGGGTACCTCAGGGTAGTCATCTTGGACCTCTACTTTTTAATTTGTTCATTAACGACATCCCTCACGTCCTGGTTCATTCGCATGCTTTGATGTACGCCGATGACCTAAAACTCTGCTTGTCCTATAAGGACCCGTTGTCACCTCTCTTTCTTCAATTGGACTTAAACTCTCTGCATACATGGTGTTCGGTTAATTCCCCCCCACTTAACGCTGAAAAGTGTAAAAGTATGACTTTCTATCGAACACAGCCGTATTTATACGACTTTTCGATTGATGACAATCCTCTTGAACGCATTTACGAGGTTGATGATTTAGGCGTCCGCTTTGTCCCCAAGTTAAGCTTTAATAGACATGTCTCTATCATCTCTAATAAAGCTATGTGTGTTCTTGGGTTTATCAAAAGATGGTCCAAGGAATTTAACGATCCGTATCTCACTAAACATTTATACGTCTCTCTAGTTCGACCAATACTTGAATATGGGTCGTGTGTTTGGTCACCGCATTACCAAAAATATCAGGACCAACTTGAATCGGTTCAAAAACAGTTTTTAGTTTTTGCCCTCCGTGGCCTCAACTGGGATCCCACCATCCATCTTCCATCTTACGAGCATCGACTACTCTTAATCGATCTTCCATCTCTTAAGAACCGCCGTACGTGCCATTGTGTGCTTTTCATTCACAAACTCTTATCAGGTGATATTGACTCTTGCGCTCTGTTAAGCCAAATAAATCTTGCTGTTCCTTTCTTACTAGAAATTTCTCTCCGATCTATCTACAGCCTTGCCTAACAAATTATGCTAACTATGAACCTTTCCGAAATTTGTGTCTTAACTATGATATGTATTACCATCTTTTCTCTGCTCACTCTTCTGTGTTAGATGTAAGAAATAATTTACTGTCATTTTTTAAGCGACCCCTGCAATGTTGACAGAACTTTGTCAAACTTAAATAAATAAATAAAAATCAAAGCCATATGAACAACATTACTTGGTACAGGGTATTTTGCAATCGGGGTACTCGACTGCAAAACTCTTACTTATTGATATCATCAGGGGTATGCATTGCAGGGGTACAGCATTCACTAGCGATTTGGCCTCTAGAACAAACACTACAGAACTTCGAGTGATTTCAGTTTTTAAGCTTGTACAAAAACCCTCTCGAACTTGACTGCTTTGGGTAGACAAACCGCAAACGCAAATAAGAGCAAGCCTTTTTATGCGTTTAATTAATATTTTTAAATGTATAGGAATGGGTTAGTTCTTTTTTAAACAAAATAAACTTAATTTTCTTTAACGGAGTTGAATGTTTTTTATTTCAAACAACAAAAATTCAAATTTGCCAACCGCAAAACTTAAAATGATACCTTGCATCTCTAGCTGCTGTATGGTAACACGAGTACGGCAAATGGTATATGGATGGTTCGTATCTTCTCGACATATCAGCATTATCAATCGAACTGCCGAAATAATGGTAAAAATCGGATGAACGAAAGTCAAGTCATGAACAAAAGAAAGTTCGCTGACGCAGCGCTGCAGAATTGCTGCTTTTACAGAGTCGGGCTTGACCAACTTTCTCATCAGACATCAGAATGACTGAATGATTTATGGTGCTGAATTTTGGAGTCGCTTTCTTTCCAAAAGGAACGGATTTTTTTAAAGTTTAAAAAAGCTAAAGACTTTTTAAGACCAGTTTTAAAATAGTCTAAAAATAAGTTTCCCTGAAAATGGTTCCAAAAGTGGTTCGCCAGTCGGTTCAATAGTATTCCTCGAATTTTAATATGGTAAAACCAATTGCATATTATTTTGTGTTGTCAAAAAAGAGCCACATTTCACGTTAGAATCTCACACACACGGGTGTACTCTACCAACCGACCCACCCGACACACAAGCTTAGGTTCGCTTCAAGCGAAAGTTTCGCGAAGAAATTATTCGTATTTTGTTTAGTTTTAGCGAAACTCTTTGTGAGTTCCCTTTTATCTTGCTTCTCTCAGCAGCAGGTCGAAAATTACGTCGCGTCGCCGTCTTTTGCAGGACTGACTTTGCATTTTCAGTGTGTATTTGAAGCCCCTATACTTAGGCCGGCGTTAGACTAAGTTGGCTTAGCAAACTGCCGAGCGTCAATCAATTAATCGGTAAACAATTATTGTTTTATATAGTTTAGAGGTTCATGATTGTATTGTCTTAAGTGTTATTGTGTATTTGTTAATTGTTTAAGTGTTAAAATTATGTCAAACAAAAGGAAGCAACTGCTTTTTATATGCAATGCTTGTAAGCAGCTGCAATGGGAGACAAGGCGATGAATTTAAATAAATATTATTTTTAAAAAATTTTACAATTAATTCAAGTTTTATTAAAAAATTAATTTTTGTAACGAGTAACAATGAAACTCGTATAACTTTCGCGCGAATTCGCTTGCAAATGTTCGCCTGCCATAAGCTGAGCGACACAAGTATCATAAACGAATCTCTGGCGAATTCGCTTGCGAACTTTTGGTCGGGTGGACTTTGTTTTTAGTGCAAAAGTGTTGATATCCTGCGGCGAGTTTATATAGTATCAATTAGCACTCTTTACTTTCTTCACTTCATAACAACAAAAACGTACACCAGGTGAGCAAACAGCAACAACAGCAACTGCAATAGACTTTGACGTGGCTTTGGCTGGTGTCAAAGGGATTAATTAAAAATCAGTCATACGCCGTGTGGCAAGCAATAGAAGGAAGAAGAAGGAAAACGCAGAAGAAGGGCAACAAAAACCCACGACTCGACAGGTTGGGTGTCAATTACACGGCTTTTGAGTCTTAAAGTCAGGCCCAAGCAGAATGTGAATGATGAAACAGCGCGCACACACGCACACTTGCGAGCTGATACGCACACATATGCACACTCTTTCATGGTCAAATGAATATAAATATGATTTGCACTTTGCTTGCCGTGTAAATTCAATTTATATTCATATTCGTGCACATTCTTACTCCATTATTTGTAGATTTTCATAACTCATAAGCCAAGGACTATTAAATAGAATAGACAGAACATGGAACATATCCCTGCACAGTTGAGGACACACTGCCGCCTGAGCGTATTTGCCCTGCTAGTTGATGTAATGCACACAGATACACAAACACATACACAAGCACATCAAACGAACAGACAAACGCGTAGTTTTTGCCTTTTCCCAGACATTTATGATTTTGAACTTGTGATGCCTTTTCGCATTCAATTTGTCACGACCTACAGCTCGAGAACCGTGCGAGTGTGTGTGTGAAAGGTGTGTAACCGCCGACACCATCATCCTTATAGCCAACGTTACTTTCCAATGGCTTCAACGCTGCTGCCACTGCCAACAACACGCACACACACATGAACACGTACAACTTCCTTCAAACGAATAGGAAAAAGCAGCAGGGGGAAGAACCTGCTTAACATTAAGCCACCGATGTCTTTATACACTGGCTGAGATTATTTCGTTCATGTTAATCATTTATGCTGTGATTATGCTACCAGCTCAAAATAAAATTGGTAAATTTATTACTTTTAAGTTCTACGAAGTTACTACACTAACGTACCTCTCCTGCCGATCATTGGAACGACAGCAAAGTAATTACTTGTTAATTACAATTACTTATATGTTTCGAACTCAAGTATCTCGGCTGTACCCGAATACGTGAGGTTAGTTTAAGTTGTGGTGCCTAGGAGCAAGATATCGCTTCAACCATTATGATACCATTTATTCCTTATTTTAACCGGAGAACTGAACCGTTGGGAGCACAGACGGGACCTCAAGTATGGATTCTTCCGAGAGGTTAAGTAAAAAGGAATGATCAAATGTCTTGACAAAGAGCCATAGAAGCTGTGGTAGCGCGGCCTTCTCTTCCTTACGGAACACGTTGTTAGTTACGCACAAAAAACTAACTTATTTTTTATTTTTCAATTTCGCTTTTTTTGTTACACCCAACAATTTTATTGTTTCAAAAATAAATTATCTGAACTTTTGTTTTCAAAAATTTTATATTTTAATTTTGAACTGATATCCATTTGAAATCAAAAACATTTAGTTTTGATAATAAAAGTGTAACCGTTACAAAAACAAAATAAATTACTTTTTTTAAATCAATACTTTCTGCTTTATTTTGAATCTAGAGCAAAGTCCCCCCTTGGACTTGAAATGCTAAGACCCGCTCTCCAGAAATCTTTCTGAGAAACAACAAACTACTTACTTACTCTGGGATTCGAACTCGGGGCTGCTGGACCAGTGATGTCAACTTTCGGGGAAGAATAAAAGCTAGATTAGGCTAACATTATAGAAAAAAAGCTAACAAAAAACCAAAGGGATTTTGTTTTTTTTAAATATTTACACTAAGAAAAAACTAGAACGAATAATTTGAGTTCTTGAATTTTGAAGAATTTTGATCTTGGAATCGAGGAAAACTTAACTTTGAGAGAATAGCGTTGGACTCGCTCTCGCAGAGAGAGATCGCATGCGCAGTTTGTCGTTGTCAGATACGTACGAATACCAACTGCGTTTATTAACAAGTGTGTTTTCGTCGCGTCGTTAAGCTTATGGTTGATAGTCGAGTGGGCTAAGCTATGACTTCACACTTGTCATATATTTCTAAAGAGACTCCCTGACAATAGTGTAATACCATATCAAATATCTCTAAATATTTGGAAAAAATTTAGCCTTCTTTGATGAAATAGGAAAGGTTTGATAAGAGATTCTCTTTAGAGAGGTTTGAGCACCTACTATTTAGAGATATATGAAAAGTGTAAAGACAGCTAAAGCTTGTCAAAATTCTCTAGAGGTAAACTCTTATTAAATTGAACTTGTTAAATTACATCAAAGAAGTCTACATTTTCTGAATACTTAGAGTTATTTGTCTTACTATTACATTTTCGTCAGAGAGTCTCTTTACAGATATATGACAAGTGTAAAGGCAGCTTAAGTCTTTCATTTTGTATATTAGTTAAATGCCAATAACCTCTACAAAATTAAATAGATTTCAATGAAATATGCTTTATTGTATTATAAATAAATTGTGCCTTTAATGACCAGCAAAAATATTAATTTTACATAATTTTCTTCGTGATGAAAATCGTTATATAGCTAGATTTGAGGTTATTTTTGGGAAAAACTGATCAATTTGAAGCAAAGTTGCCGATACAAAACTTAGTTGCTCCTAAGTCAACAAACGGTGAAAACAATGATGAAACAGTTCTGTATAGGCAACCAGCTCTTTTTGGTGGTACAATGCATAAGGTGTTTACAAGTTGTGAACAAACGCAACTTTTTCGGACCTAGAGCCAAACTGATCAATTTGAAGCAAAGTTGCCGATACAAAACTTAGTTGCTCCTAAGTCAACAAACGGTGAAAACAATGATGAAACAGTTCTGTATAGGCAACCAGCTCTTTTTGGTGGTACAATGCATAAGGTGTTTACAAGTTGTGAACAAACGCAACTTTTTGGACCTAGAGCCAGTCAACTCACACTAATTAAACATTAGAAAGGTCGCCAAATAAATAACAAACGGATTAAAAAGGGAAATACGATTGCATTATGGGGAATTTTATGACCTTTGAAGAAAGTGTAACCATTTTTTTAACAACCAACTAAATTTGAAGATATACAAATTTGTATAAGTTGATTTTCTTTCCAATTAAAAAACCTAGCTTTTATTAATTCAGTACCAAAGGTACACGGAGAGTATTAAGTTTGTGCAAAAGTATGTAAAAGGGAAAAGGAATCATTTCCGACCTTACAAAGTGTATATCTTCTTGATCAGCATCAACAGCCGAGTCGACATAGCCATGTCCGTCTGTCTGTATGAACGCACAGAACTTAGAGATGGTAAGAGATATAGGTTTGACATGTATGGGACAAAAACTCATTATAATTTCAGGTAGATCAAGTTTACTTGTCAATTTCGCCACGACCCCTCCCGCTCCCGAAATTTAAAAAAAATTTCAAATCTTCCACAATTTTGTAGGATCGTACCTTCTAAGCATATTTAGTAATCAGTATTATTTATATTCTTGATTTGCCGAAGAAATGCTAAAGATCGGAGGAACGATAGTCGAGTTATAAAGAAAACGTACAATTATGATGGGTAGCACTGGCCGCAACGGCGATGGGCAGCACTTCACACACTTTATGGCTTTTTTGTTATTTTGTGTGACTTCTAACTTACATTGATCAGATATTTACTTAACTTTGGGGGTACTGAGAATGTTATAGTCCGGCTTGACCGACTTTCTTTCTTGTTTCATATAAATACGACTAGATAAAGAGATAAATATTAAAATAAATAAATAGATTTGTTGATAAATAGATAAATATGTAAATAAATAAATTGATTAATAGACAAATGGATAAGAAGATAAATATATAAACAAATATATAAATAAATAACATGAAAAATAAAATAATGATAAATAGATGGATAACTAGAGAAATAAATCAATATTCCGAAAGTCTTATATAGTATAATTCGATATGATAGAATCTACCTGACAATATGCCAGAAGCATGCCCAACTAATCCACTACATTTGTTCGGTAGGGTGTCCCAAAAAAAATTTTTGTTTTTGCTCAGGCATTTTCTGAAAGCTTACAGGGGTAAGTATTTTTGAGTTCCCGATTTCAAAAATCGGGTTTTCCGTACTGTTTTTGAATTTTACTTATACACTGCTCGCCACTTGAATAGGACACCTCAAAAAGCCGATTTTCTATAGTTAATTGCTGCTAAACCAAGCCATCTAGGAAAATAATTTTTGTTTTCTTATAAAGTTTATTTAAATGTAGTAATTAGACGAAAATTACAAAATTATTCAAAAGTTGTAAGTATACAAAAAACATTGTTAACCAATAAGTAACAAATTTTGGAGTCTTCATTTTGCACCACTTGAATAGGACACTTTATCTAAAAACCATTTAAGAATATTTCAATCCTTTTCAAATAACAATATTACTTAAATAAGAAATTACTAACATGTTTTTAAACCAAAAAAAGTTTTTAATAGAGTGTTGAGCCTCCTTTTTTCTCCAAAACCTCACACATTCGGTCTGGAAGGGATGCATACAATTTTCCCAAATAATTCAACGATATCGAGCCCCATGCTAATTTGATAGCTGCAATTAGTTCGGGAACGCTCGAATATTGCTGACCTGATCCATATACTTCACGTGTTAGCCATCCCCACACATTCTCAATGATATTCAAGTCCGGTGAATAGGGTGGCCAGTTTAATAACTCCACGTTTTGGCTCGCTATATACGATTTAACAATCCGGGCCGTATGTATAGGGGCATTATCATGTTGATAAATCCATTTAAGATTTGCAAAAAGAGTTTGGAAGTGTGGAAAGGCCTCTTTCAATATACCATTATAACACAACGCATTCATGGTGGTTGGAATAAATTTAAGCTCACAGGTGCCATAACAGGAAATGGCCCCCCATACCATAATATCTCCAGCACTGCTGTGCAACTTATCAAGATGGTGTGGTTCTTTTCGAAGATCATGAAAATAGTAGCTGTAGCCATCGGGGCCCTCCAAATTAAACTTTTTTTGTTCCGAAAAGACAACACGTTGCCACTCCGAAGTCCAGGTGACATGTGCGCGCGCGAAATCAAGGCGTTGCTTCTTCTTGATTTTTAGTCTCTTCAGGTGTGTAGCATTATTAATAACACGACGCATGGTTGTCAAACTTGCTTTAACGTTGCATTTTTCCCTTATCTTGGCCAAAGAGTCGTGCGAATTGGAAGATTCTCTTAATATAAGTCGCTTGTCCGCGATGGTAAGCACACTGTGGGTGCGGCCCTTCATGTTTTTACCATAATAAGCCTCATTATTTAAAAAATTTGTTATGGCGTGACGGCTCCTGTAAACTTTTTTTTTGCTATTTTGGCAATAGAAAGGCCAGAATCCTTGTAAGCTTGGAATTTTCCTTTCTCCGACTCAGATAATGAAGTGCCACGCCCCATTTTAATTTTTTTTAATTTTATATACACTTCAATTAAAGCAAAAAGTTTAAGTAAACCAAAATTTGTGTGCACGTGTCAACGATACCGACCAAATAAAATGCATGTTCTATTCAAGAATGCTCACATAAAGTGCAAACAACTTTATAACGGTTCTATTCCAAAACTTGGAATATACCAGAAAGAGCGAAGAATGCTTGCACAAAGATAATATGCAAAAAATACCGTTATTCTACCATTTCGTTTTCGAGTTACGAGCAGTTTTAAAGAGAGCATACAGGGTGTCCTATTCAAGTGGCGAGCAGTGTACACACATTAAACTCTCTACAAGCGCTGAATTTTGAACTAGAAATGAATACAGAATGATGTCGATATTTTAAGAGGCATGCGTCCAACATCCTAACTCCCTTTATGTTTAGTTTGTAAACGAGGGTTTTTTCGGCTTTCGGTTTTTTATTTCCACACTATTTACACGGTTATCTATATAGGTTTGTCGAAACGGTTTTTTTCCTATCTGTCTCGTCCGTTTTATACATTGTCTGCCATGTGTCCATCATTCGATGTCATAAAAATACCTTAACACTAAAATATAGATATATCTGTACATATTCACATCATGGCAGTCATTTGCAAATAATTTCAAAGACTTCAAGTTCATGGTTCCGTTCAGCACTTTTAAAGAACTCCGGCTCCGGCGAGTACAAATGGGCGATTCGGTTCGAGCAGTCAATGCTGCACACAAAGCAGAGATAAAAGCTTAACATTAAAATACATTTTGTGAATTAAATTCTACCTCCACAATTAATCCATATCGATTAACTATTGATATCAAACTATATCCACTTCACTCCATCATCTTTCGCTCTCTCCCCCGCAGTTCCCCTGTGCTGTGTTTTTTGAGTGCCACTCGAGATTAGTCTTTTATACAAAAAAACTGCGACAGTTCGTGACAAAATTATAATACCCTGATGCTGATGCTGATGCAAGGGTATGAAAAGGAATCACTGCCAAGTCACCAGCCACCCAATTTGATTGTGCTCACGTCTCCATACACGTACTTGGTGGGGTGTGCGTGGATGTGCGTGTGTGTGTGTGATTGCTAAATAAAATCATGAATTCTTTTATACGTATTTTTATGAGTGCAAATTGAACTGTAAAATGCAAAAATGACACACGCACACAGACACAGTGGGACAAATGTTTTATAACCATGAGTTCGGTGTAATCGAGCGATAAATTGATAGTCCAGTGCTAAGTGCTTACATTAAAACTGTAAATCGGCCCATTCCCATCCACTCGCACTTTAAGCTGCAGTTGTATTTTTGTTATTTTTTTTTGTATTATTTTATCATTGGCAAATAACATTTGCCAAACGGCCAGACGGCGAGACATTTCCACGGAAGTCACTTAATTTCTGTTCATTTTCCGCGTTCACAATTCATATCCGTTTTTGCGCTTTGGCATTCAAGGGTTGTCCTAGGACCAGCCAAGTCGATGTGTCTGGCTGACTGTCTGCCTGTGTTGTCTAAGGGAAATGAGTTAAGGTACACACACACACACACACACACACACTCTCGTGCACCCCAATTGCCGTCAGGCAGATCAACAGTTGGCGCCGCCTCTCAAATCGAATGAGTTTTGGAGTCTCTACCGGCGGCCGGGAACATCAACAACTTTATTTGCTCGATATTTACATTAATGTGCCAGCATGCCGGGCACTTAACATAAGCTCGTACATACACACACACACACACACAACAGCATGTAGGAAGAACGGAAAAAAAAAAAGAAACGCACATACGAGTTATAGAATGTTGCCAACCTAATGAAAATACAAATTACTTCCGCACATTGGCACGTTCTTTGGGGTACACAATGACAACACTGAATTCACACACCCGCACAGATGACATTGCCATTTACCCATACCCATTTTGAACATTTATTCTGTAGCTTAGTGCACTTCAGTTGGAAATACAATTATAAGATTTTCATAACCTGGCAGAGAAACACACAAAGATAGAGAGAGAGAGAAAACGCAAAGGATAACGTTTGGAAAATGTTATAGCATACTGAAAATGGAACATACTCCTCTGTCTGATTAAAATTTTCATAAATGCGCTAGTTTTCTAATCATACTTCAAATACTTTTGTCGGAAGAAATTGGTACCCTAACAGCAACTTAATTAACAAATGGTTACTTGAATACCTATATATATATGTAATATATAAAAACTCACGATGAGTATTTTATAAAATGTGAAATTTATTATGTTACCATTATTTATTATCTGTTACCAACTAAAGCTCGTAACATCCAACATGAAACAAACAAGTTCAACTGGGCAAAAAACTTAAAGTAAAGTTTATTCTTTAGTTCTATTAGATCAGGGGTACCCAGAATGAGCTTACGAGTGCGTGAAAGCCAATACAAATGCACAAAATACAACTCAAGCAAGAACAACCACAAGAAATAGAAAGAGAAAACCGATTTTTGTTTGGGTGTGTGAGTGTGTGTGTGTGGTCATTGCCGTCTCAAGCACACGCCTGCGAACGCTGACTACGCAAAGGCAACATTGTCGTTGCCTGTAATTTGCCAGAGACATAGGAGAGAGAGAGAAGAGAGTCACATATGATGTTGTTGTTGCAGATCTGCACGCGCCAACAACAAAACCTTCGTTCGGAAAGAAAGAGAGAAGAGCACGCATATGAAACTGTTTTTGCGTTTTACAATCTTATGGCAAACAAATGCGTGGCTTGCGGAATAGGCTTGTATTAGATCATCAAAATTGCAGTTTCAATCATTTCATTTTAACCATCAACATTCACTGCGCAATATAAGCCATTTAGTTTATTTCCTATTAGTTGAAAATTATACAATTGCTTCACCACGTAGGTTTTTTTGGTAACTTGTGCTTGAAGTTACTGAAAAAACCATATTTCGATCATTTTTTGGCTTCATTATTTTTTAAACTTTCCATTAAATCATCGTATCGTACAATTTCTTAGCTTCCAGATACATAAATGTTTCGTAAATGCCAGCCGGTCCTGAACCGAAACCCGGAAAACAGGTCCCGCACCCCGAGTCGGAATTCATTGAATTGTTAACCTCCCCCGTACCTGGACCCAAAACGCACACTCCCTGTTAGAAAAAGGTATCGCTTCGAAAAATAACTTTAGTCAGTTATTGTAAAATTTATAAGACTATTACAATTATTTTTTTACGAAGCATTTTCATTTCAAAATCATATCCAAGCTCGGCATATGACGACTTCGAGAAGAAAATAAAAGCCAAACAAGTCCTTACCAGAGATTTATTTGTTTATTCGCCAATTGAACAAAGGTCTAAACTGGCTTACTTCTTAACTTAAATTAGTTCCTAAAAGATGAAAAGTATTCAGCTAATAAAATTTTGATTGCCGATTTATTGGAGTCGAATTCAAATCGCATGCCAACGGGTAAGGAGCTAAAGTTTTTAAGAGCCCTAGATATGGGTTCATTAAGGGAATAATTGGTTCGGGAAAATTGGTTGGAAAAGGGTTGGAAGGCTCTAAGATTTCTGCCTGGTACATTTAATTCCCTAACAAGGTAGGACAATCAATGGGCGTGTTCACCAGAAATATTGATCGCTGAGCAAGTATCAGAAAAAATTATGCATCGAAAAGGATCTGCTGAACGCAGTGCTACATTTTCCCCCAAAGTCGCTCAAAACAAAAAAATGGGCCCGCCGCACGCCTTAAGCGTTAGCACTTTTTCAGAAGCGTTAGAAGGCGTTATTTGCAGTAGCGCTTGCCCTTTTTTGGGCTGATTTCTGTGACCCAAAGAAAAAGAAAAAGTCGACTTGGATGCAAATTGTGGTCAAAATGGAAGACCACGGTGTTTTTGGGCAAACTCCGAAACTGGAAGCACTGGCCACGTAACCACCAAGTGGGAGTTTTTCAACGAAATGGAATCCATTCTGGATAATAACCTGGCAGTAGCAGGTGAGGAGGAGAATATTGAGCAGCTATTGTCATGGGAAGACTTTAGGCTTGCTCCTACCTTAAATGACGGGCATAACAGCTCGATGGTAAAAGATGACGCTATCACAGTTGAATCCAGCAGCGCTCCGTTGGAAGCGCAACTGAGCTGTCCCATCCGTAATAAACGGAAACGGAAGGGTGTTGTAGAAAATGAACGTTACTACGCCAATAAAAAGGCTATTGAAGTGAAGGAGTCTCGTACTGAAGAGCTAAACAAGCTACGAGAGGTTCTGCAGGAGTCCAAGCTTCTAAAGGAGTATCTTTCCAAAGCACCCCAATAAGACTTATCATTGCTATATTTAAGTTAGTCTATAATGAGAACTGAATCACTTAAAATGTTCCTTCACCAAATGTGTCGCTAAATAATAATAAAAATACATAAAAATATAAGTGACTAATTCGTTGAATTGATACATATGTATAGAATTAGGTGCGTCAACAAGTCTTACAATTTCCACGCAATTTCCTTCAATAATACATGATTTATTTTTCTATGCACATATGTAGGTTAATACAACAAATATTTTATGAAATCCCGTTTTCGCGGTCCCTCTAGTGAGGCTGTCTGTTGAGGCTCATCTTCATCTCGGTGCGATGCTTCGCGTTCAGTACTTGGTACTTCATTTCCTCCCCATCTCATTCCTCAAACTGGCCATTACGATGTAATTGGCAAAGCAGGGCGACTTAATATCAAGATATTTAAGTCTTCAAAATTTTCCTTTTAATAATCCAAATGCACGCTCAATAACTGATCTTATGGAAGAAAATCTGATATTATAATTTATTTGTGCTTCAGTGAGCTGACCATTATCTCGAAAAGGTGTAAGCAGATGTACACTAAGCGGATAAGCTGAATCACCTATCAAATGCATGCTGAAGGATACGAACGGATGATTATATATCGTTAAATGTTATATATGTTAAAGAAATCGAGTGCATTTTCCACTGGCTGCTTTATTGGGATATGGCAATAGTTTTTTCTCAAGAACCACGTGGGAATTGGCTCCTCATTCAATGCAGCGCGTGTTGCAATACCTTGGAGAAGGGACTGAAATTATAAAATGAACTAGTCTAAGTATTTTTGTGTACAGTGGATTAAGTACCCCAAACGCGGTCCGAGACACCATGAAGTGCTCCTTAAATTGGTCCATTTGGTAGTGGTTAACCGTAATTTTTTTGGTTTTTTTTTTAATTGGCGTCTGTGCAAACTATTCCCCTCTACTAAGTCGATCAAGGCCTTGTTTAACGAGGGCGCAAAACTATCCTCAAAAAACTCTAATCCAAAAATCTCGTTCGACGGTAAACGGATTTTAAAAATATGTGCCCAATATTGGTATCGATAACAAGCCTATCGTGGTTACTAGATTACGTGGTCCTTTTCTCTCGAATTCACTTGGGATTGCTGTTCAAACAATTCTGAGTTTTTTTATACCTGATCTAGTAACCGTAGGTATAATTGTCACCTTCTATACAACGTTATTGAATTCGACTTCAAAGTGCTAAAGTTTACACGAAAATCGACTCGAATATTCGGAACAGGCCCGATTAACTCTTTTTGTCATACATACATTACATTGTGGTTACTCTAATTAGGTATTCTTATGGTTAGTTGTTGTCATCAGTTTTCCCATTTTTGTGTTGTTACAGCTGACACGTAAATGTAGTTTATTTGGTCAAAGTCGCCTTTGTGATTTAGTGCATTCCCCCCTCTGCTCTATTCTTAGGCTCTGCAATGTGTTGCCTACTTTCAGGCTTTTCCTTAAATGCCAAAAACTTTTGCCATATGTCTGGGGCCTGCATGCGCTTTCTGCTAACATTATGTTAATAAGTTGATATTAATGTTGGTGCTCTGTTAATTAACATAATGGAAAGCTAGGTCAACATTTCTTTCTCTGATTAAGGGGCTAACAGTATCGAAGTCGGGCACGGCTAACTTTAACCTACGCTCTCTTTGTGCCGAAAGTGTCTTTTGCATATGTTTGTGTGTTGCACGTGTGCCTCAATCAACTCCAAGTGTGTATTGTCATTGACGCTTTGCCTTCAATGAAATGTCTAACGCAACATCAAAAACTTAGCACAACAACAACAAAATTGACACTTTAAGCTGACACTTGGCTCGATTTACTCAGTTGCTTATGCTCAGCTGCTGAGAGCCGAACGAAATTATCTCCATCAAGCAGTTATCGTAAGACAGCTTTGAGTGTTTCTCTCTTCGAGAACTATGAAACAGAAAACTCGAGAAAAACAAAATCAAGTGTTCTGTTGAGAGAGTCAGCGAGTCGGTTAAATTTGTCCCTGTCATTTTGGTGAGCAGAAAGTATAGAAAAAACTGGTTTACCAGCCACTGGTTGAGCCAGAAGGCTGTTATCCTGTTCAGCTTCTACAGCCGAGTTGATGTGGCTATGTCCGTCTGCCCGCCTGTCTGTCTGAAATGGTAAGAACTGACGAGTTTGCTGTGTGTGAAAAGAATACCGCTTATATTTGCAGGTGGTTCAAGTTTATTTTCGCTCAGTAGGAGACGCTTTGTAGTCCTAGGTCAGTAGTTTACTTTGCTAAACAAGGCCTCCGGGAATGAGTTCGAAGAATATTCTCAATGCATTCTGTCTTCATCGGAATTGTCAAGGTCAAGGAATAATCGTCCCGACTGATTCGCATGTTATTTCAAGTTAGCTGTGAAATATTAGCACTAAACGGTGTCTTTGTCAAAAACCAAATATGAGTAAGTGCTATACATGATCTAAGCCCTGCCTGTGCGTTGTTTACGCATGTCAAAAAACTGTATTTTCAATTTGATGCCACAATGCTTCAAATCGAACCTTGGGTACATAACTACGAGCTTCATTACGATTGTTCCCTTACATAAATTTCAATTTTATAATATTTCCCAAAAACATCGCAGTTTGCTACAGTTTTGGCATTTACTTGACTTCTATTACATACCAATTTTATGCAACGGCCTTTGAATTATTTCGGCAAATTACTTTAGGAAGACTTCCCGCTGTTGTGATGCTGCTGTTTCACCCTCAGACCCTGACGCACAGACGTCTTTATGGCCTTAAGCTTATTTCATCGAGCTCGTTCTAATATGTCAAGCAGACAGCGCTTAATGCGAAATTAAACGAAAACACCTTAATTGCACACAGCGCGACAGACATGGCTGGAGAGCACACACACACACACACACACACAAGCACACACACGCGCGCACACAGACGTCTTATAATTTCACGCACTTCCGCCAATGTATGTATGTATGTAAGGGACACGGAGACGGGTCGCCTCGGCGCGTTTTGTCGTAACGCAAAATGTCATGCGGTTCGGTTACCAAAATGCGTTATAAAAATGTTATTATCACACCATTATGACACTTCCAGATGCTTATTATGATGATGATAAAGCTGCCACCTTGCCCCCGCCCCCCCGCCCCCGCCTCCTCTGAACAACCCAAGAAGGCTGTGTGTGGGTACAAAAGGCAAGAAGCCAATTGTATGTCTCCGTTCTCCGGTCTCGGCACTCGGCTCGTTCTCGTACAATGATGATGTTCTGAGTGCATGCAAATTGTATGAGCTCCTCTTTTTCTGCACTTATCGTGGTGTTCACTTGCGTGCGCTCACATTTGAATCGAGAATTGCACAGGACAGCCAAAAGTGTCATAAATTTATTTTCGTTTCGCTTATAATCGTGCAAATGTGATTTTTATGTTGCCAACTGATGGTGTCCCATTTTGCATATGCACGTAAATTGAATTAGAGACGGTCTTTTTTTTTTTTTTTTTTGGTTTGGCTTTTTCTCTGTTCGCTCCATTGTGCTGTTTCTGTTCCGGCCGATCAATTTGAAACTGGTCTTGAGGAGTTATCGTAAGGTTGTTCAAAAAAAGTTAAAAATACTTAAGAAGGATTCAAAATCAGTGGGGGGGCACTCCTTTGACTGTGTGCGTAACGCTGCAAATAAGAATGAAAAAGTGAAAATGTTTGCATGTTACATGGGCTCGCATAGAACAGAGTGAAGCGTAACAGTTTTGGCTTTGGTAAGGCCAACCTTGTCCTAAATCGAATATATCAAAAAGTATATGCAGGCCTGTTCCGGTTTTCACTTTCACTGAATTTGCTCGAATTCGATTTGGTTACCTGTTCCGGTTTTCACAATTCGATAGATTTACTCGATTTGAATTCGATTTTCTCGGAGTCGATGAATTCAAAAGTTAATTCGTTTTTTACATAATGGTGACAAAATAATGGCTTAAAATTATTTTTGTAGCAATGCTTAGTGTATTTAGATACTTTCTGCAATCTTACATTCTTTTAAAAAAAAATGTGTTATATAAAACTAAATAATTTTTATGAAAAGCTTTTATTTTGTTCTGTGCCAGCCAAATCGAATTCACATTTTTTGTTCAACCTGTTCCGGTTTTCACTTTTTTATGGAACGCTTGAAACATTCGAATAAGCTGCCATTAAAAATAAAAACGACTTCTTAAACAGCTTTATTAAAATACTATTAACTTCTTTGACTTTTCCGGGTGAAAAATTAGTCAAAGGGAACATTTTGGAAATGAAACATTCGAATTGCAAATCGAATGCAAATCGTTTGAATACCTGAACAACTTAAATCAAATCTTTCGATTTTGTTTGCATTTGAAATCGAAAAAATATGTGAAAACCGGAACAGGCCTGATAAGCATTACGGCGCACTTTTTATACTCTTTTCTAGAGCTGCAAAACATTTCATTGTGACGCTATTCGATGTTTTCGATGGTTTTCAGACAAATTGTCGATACTATCGATAATATCGGTTAAGCCATATGCACATTTTGAAGCGTGATACGTGATGGTAATTTGTACCGGCTATCAAGCTCTTGAACAAAATCAATAAAATTCTGGATTCACAATTGGAAACGGCCGAACGGCAGAATCTATAAACTTAATTAAGGAGTCGTCAGGTTTTTTTTTTTGCGAATTGAGTGATTTTTGTAAAGTTGACTTATAAGAGGCCCTATTGTACCAGACGAGCTTTGTTTATCATCTAAATTCATTGCTGGGTGCATCCGCTTTATGTGGTCAATTAAATTCGATGTATGGCCATATATCTATATTTGATATGTCTGGTCGCAAAATCGGCACTTGGCCATCCGCTGTCTTTTACGTGTGTTTGCCTTTTGTTGAATTTGCGCCTAAGTCCGCCCGATTTGTATCTATGTAATAATTTATTCGAACGCATCATCCTGAATCCTCATCTATGCGCAACGTTAACTATAACTTTGTCTTCATATTTTGTAAAATATATTAAATTTTTTCACTACGTTAGCGAAGAATGTCAAAGAATGAAAAAAAACTCGGGAACCTATCGATAGTGAAAAATTACCAAGGATAGTTCGACACAAAACCAATTATTCGATATATCGATAGTACTATCGATGTTTTTGCAGCCTTGCTCTGTACCAAAGGTACACAGAGTATATTAAGTTTGTGCAAAAGTAAGGGAGAAGGAAGTGGATAAAGTGTATATATTATTGATCAGCAACAACAGCCGGGTCGACATAGCCATATCCGTCTGTCTGTCCGTCCGTATGAACGAAGAAATCTCAGAGATACAAATTTAAGGTGTATGGGACATACATTTTTTATACTTGCAGGAAGATCAAGTTTATTTTCAATTTTCGCCAAGCCCCCTCCCTCCCCCGCAATTTGGAAAAATCGTCATATCTTCCAGAGTTTTGTAGATAGGTGGTTCAATATTATTTATCGATTTGCTGAAGGATTGATAAAGATCGAAAGAACGATGCACACGTTATGAACAAAAAAGTCCAGTTAACACAGAGTATATTATAGTCGGGCTTGACCAAATTTCTCACTTGTTTTGTATTGAAAACTTAAGGTCATACTGGCGTCCCTTGATTCGTAAGTTTATGGTTTATATTTAACTTAAAAACAGGCCATTAAGGGCTCGTCAAGGTTCTTCATATTACTCATACGCAGTGCTGCCTGTGTTCTTTATATATTTTTGTTGGCGTTGATAAGGTTACTCTGACTTCAACTATGCACCCGTGAATGTATTTATATCATTGTTTATGCCTCTTTCTATGAATTCCATTGAGAATCCATTAAGACAATTCTTGCACTTAAACGTGCTCAAAACCATGAAAATATTCCTTACTAGAAGCATTGAATGCAATGTTGCTACTGCGATGGAATCACAACAATGCTATGTCAGGTAAATAAGAAGTGGACGTCTAAAATTTTATGGTAAACTCGAAAAGTAGTATCTCATTTAATGTAATCATAAACTCTTACATGTTAACTACGTAAAATTATACAAAATATGAAATAGTCTAAATAATTTTACTCAAAACGTAAAACCATTGATACTAATCGGTTAACTTAACATAATCCATCTATTGAGGAAATATTCCTTGTGTCCATTGAAGAAGCTGCTTTTAGCATTAAGATTCTATGCTTGTGGTAATTTCCTAATTACTGTTGGGGAATTTTTTGAAGAGAGCAAAGCTAAAGTTTCCAAAGAAATTGCATCATTATACAGCAGTTACATTAAGTTTGGGGACCCCAGTGAAGTCATTCGAGACTTATATAAAATGGCAAAATTCCCCAAAGTTATGAGAGCTATTGATTGCATCCATGTACAGATTCAATCGCTAGGCGGGGACCATGCCGAGATATACCGTAACAGAAAGGGATATTTCTCGATAAATGTACAAGCAGTATCTAGCGCAAAGTTATTTTTGCAAGATGTAGTTGCTAGATTGTCTGGTTCATCCCATGATAGTCTGAGCAAACCGCTGAATTTCGGACGACAGTGTTGCCCATGCTTGTTCATTTGTTTCCAAGTGACCGCAGCTGATGACATCCTTATTATCCTCAACTAGAGCTACTAGTTACCATTCCTCCTCGTGCTGCCAGATTTTCAGTGGAAGTGCTACCACTTTATTAGTCAATTTGTCATTCGAATGTAAACGTTTTTGATAAGTTTATTAGTTACATACAGTGATTGGAAAGGTACCCAATTTTCTTACCTAGGTAAGGTACAAGGTAAATGTCAAAAAATATACCTAGGTAAGGTAAAAGGTATCCGGAATATCCAGTAACTAGGTAAAGGTAAACGTTTAAAAAAAGGTACTTTTAAATTAAAAAGCATAGTTCATCAATTAATATTAGTAATAAATATTAACTGTACGGGCTTAAATCCAAATATTCTATTTAAAAATCCAGGCTTATTCGTAATCCACTTCAATTTAAAGGAAAGGTCTTTGCCACTCTTGTAGTTAAAACTCCTTTTATAAGAGCATCTTTAAGTTGATCACAATATTTCAAATTTTTCAAGCAATTCGAAGTCATGATGGATTTGCCCTGCAAAATTGTGACTAGTACGATCAAAATAAGTATCATCTTGTAGCACTGGGCTAGAGCCGAACAAATAAATTAAATAAAAGATCAATAGCCTTAGCGAAAATGTCTGTAACATTATTCAATCCATGGAAAAAATAAAAAATTCTTGGAAAAATAATTTCAGCATCAGCTGAACTACCGCTTTATTACCTTTAAATCAGACTCTTCTAAAAACTGTTTCCTTAAAATCTGTAAAAGATTTTTTTTTCAGAAGTTGGATACATTCTGTAACTGTTTAACATTTGGATATCTCTAAGTCGGTAGTTGCTATGAACTTCTGCTAATATAGTAGCAATTATTTCATGTGTGAGGGAAAATCGCACATGCTTTTACTTTCGTAAACAGTTTGCGGTTTAAAACCGGTTTCCATTACAAAATAGGTCTAAAAATCGCAAAACATTGGGAGCACGGCTTCCTCTTTTCTAGCATGGATCGTATAGTTTTTGAACACGGAATATTTACCGGACGTCCAGTTAAAACCACAAACAGGTCCCAGATACTTTTCTTTTCAATAAGGCAGAGCGCGGCAGCATCTCGACTATAATGTAATCAGAGCGAAGAAAATCACATACGAAAAGTACCTAGTACCTTACCTATTGACAAGGTAAATGAAAATGAAGAGCTAAGTAACGTAAAAGGTACTCGAATTTGAAAATCCTGAGGTAAGGTAAAAGGTACATAAAACATGTTTCTAGGAATGTACTTAGGTAATTGTACCTAGGTACTTCCAAACACTGGTTACATAGGTTTTGTAATCCAATTTGGTATGTGGGACTTTATCTGTTGCATAGCGTTAAGAAGATGAGAAATCGGCCCTAAATTATATAGATCTTTCTATCGACTCAAATAAAGATTTCACACATTTGTCTGAATTTTATGTTTATTCTTTTTTAAATCAAATCTGAAAGCTTTTAAAAAACCACCCTTTTTATCGAAGTCGTGCAGGGCCGACTTTGACTAACGCTCTGGTTTTTTTTGTCATGACTGTAAATAGTTTTCAACCACAGTCGTTAAAACTGTCTGAAATTGATTAGAAAGAAGATTTTTTGTTATCTCAAATCAAATTTATCACAAAATTTAGTTTTCAATGATCTGTGATACGCATTTTTTACGGTTGACAATCGCATCACATTTTTTTATAGTCTGTACCAAAGGTTCACAGAGAGAGAGAGAGAGAAACTTAGAGCTGAGCGTATAACAGCGTATAACGCGTAAAACGCATAGGACGGGTAAAACCTCGTATTACGCGTAAAACACGTATAACAAGCGAGCAAATGCGAGCGACGGCATTGACTGGTACAGAGTATCTTATAGTCGGGCTTGACCGACTTTCTCACTTGTTTATGAGTGGCACGCGCAGTTGAATACTTTTACCATAATTTAGATATTTTTTCTTCATCAATTTTAAACAAGAAAGAAAGTCGGTCAAACCCGACTGTAACATACTCTGTATCCTTAACGTCGCAGCTCGCATTTGCTCACGAGTTATACGCGCTCATCTCTAAGTTTCACTCTCTCTCTCTCTCTCTCTGTCTCTCACTAAGATTGCCGTTCAATAGAATGCTGTGGTGATGGGTGGGGGGGTGGGGGCCGTTTACCGTTACTGGCCGTTTTTTGCTCATAACTTGAGTATCGTTCATCCGATCTTTATCATTCCTTTAGCAAATCGATAAATAATTTTGTGTGCAAGGTATCTCTAGAAGGTACAAACGATCTATCTTCAAAACTGCTGGAGATATGACGTTTTTTCCAAATTGCGGGGGCGCGAGGAGGCGTGGCAAAAATTGAAAATAAACTTGATCTGCCTGCAAGTATAAGAAATATATGCCCCATACATGTCAAGCCTCTATCTCTTACCATCTTTGAGATCGCTTCGTTCATACGGACAGACAGACGGACAGACAGACAGACGGACAGATGGACGGACGGACATAGCTATATCGACTCGGCTGTTGATGCTGATCAAGAATATATATACTTTATAGGGTCGGAAACGATTCCTTCTCCCTGTTACATACTTTTGCACAAACTTAATATACTCTATGTACCTTCGGAACAGAGTATAAAAAGTACCGATCTTCCTTGCACTTTTGATCAGGCTCAAAATGGTTCGGAACCATATTTCCATATCAAATTTCAAGTTCATTGCTTAAATAACTTCTTCGATATGGCTCTCTGTGACTCTTTTTTTATTAACATAAAGAGACTGTGGAAATTTAATAAGCATCGGTTGATTTTACACATTGAACCGAACTAAGCTGATTAAAACTTAGAAGCCTTTGGAACCATAAAGACCTTGTCAGGGCCGAAACATTGTTCCGTCGTACAGTTTCGGTTTATTTTTGTCGTCTTTATTTTCTTACTGATTTTTCTTAAAAACTCGTTTTTTTTGGCCAGCCTACCGAATCTTTATTGGAGGCGTGTTTTTGCCTGCAGAAAACGGGAGAAACCATTTGTAAAATTAGCCTTTAAGTTTTTGGTGTTAAAGCCAGGGAACCAAACCGAATCGACTTTCCGGTTCCGGTTCTGGTACGTACCGAAACTAATGTGTCGGTAAAAGGTTATTTCGTTTCCGTATTGGTACCTTGGTTTTTATTTCGGTATACCGGTATGAACCGTTAAAATGAAAAGAAATTGCTTGCCTATGACCTGACAAAGTGTATAAGCAATCTAGACACATACAAATTCGAATGTGTTCGATTTACATCAATTTTCAATTGCATTCGTAGCTTGTTTTCATAAAATATTTTAAATTTTGTATTTATTGCATAGCGATTTTCCAGCGTAGCTTACGCTTAGTTTAGTAGTTGGAACAGCTAAAGGAGCTTTTGATAGCTTCAACAATTCCGAAAACTTTGTCGACTTTTATCTTTGTTACCGATTTAAGATCAGAAAACCTGGTTTAATGCCTATGTTGATGTGTTGTTGGGGTGTTTTCGGTGTGTTTTTGTTGGTTTGTTTGTGGTTTAATTTTGGCCGTCTTTGCTCACTCCAGTCAAAACACTTTGCCTGAGTTTTGTCTGTATATTTTTTATATAAAAATAAACGCAAATTAGTCATACATAAAAAAGCTGTAAACGAATGATTCAATTTTGAATCATTCCTGAGAATCATTCAGGCATCGAATTGATATATTTTGATTTAATTAAATTTTTCCAAAATCAGAATTGAATTGATTTTGATTTAATTTATTTACAAAAAAAAGCATTGAATTGATTTTGTATAAATTCAAGTGAATTAGAAAATTAGTATGTTCATTCATTTGATTTAAAACAGAATTGAATTAACTCTGCTACAATATTCATTTTGCCACATTTGCCTGTTTAAAATAACAAACATTATTATTGTTATTGAAACAGTTTGAAACAGTTTGAAACAGTTATTGCGTTACAATTAAATAGCAAAGCGAAAAATATAATTTTAATATAAAAGGGTGCAAAATGTCGGAGCTAAGGAAAGTAAATACTTCGCAATAAGACAACAATGTTGATTATGGGCCATCCACCTCTAAGAGCTGCATAGCTACGTACCAGGAATCAGCTGTTTAAAACATATTTTACAATAAGCAATAAGGAATAAATCTGTGGCGTAGGCAGGGTTAAGCACCTCCGAATATATAGTCTTATAACCTTAATTCAATATCTACTAAGACAAATGAATCAGTGAAGTTGAAAACACCGGATGCAAGTTTGCTAAGCTGCAGGCTGCCTTGTGCCACAAATATGTAAGAAGTACGGCCAAAAAGTTAAAGAAAGCGGTTAAAACCCGATTTAGCAAGTTTTTTAATTTGGACAAATCCGTTGAAACTGCTGTTGTAGCTTCCGTTCTTTGTCCACAGTAATAAAATGTTCCGTGAGTTATCGCTTGCCCTCCGTATTGCGGTGTAGAAACTGTATTTAGGAGATCCTTGTCATAAGAATATGTACATTTTGCCGAATGTACATAATCTGTGTCGATTGGAATACAGGCTACTGAACTTCTATAAATTCATACATAGCTACAAGGAGTATTTCAAAACTTCGTTTGCTGAGCCGAATGTCTAGTTGTTCAGCTCAATTTTTTATACTCTGTACCGAAGGTACATAGGGTATATTAAGTTTGTGCAAAATGTATGTAACAGCGTAGAAGGAAGCATTTCCGACCACTATAAAGTATATATATTCTTGATCAGCATCAACGAGCCGAGTTGATATAGCCATGAGACGGACAGACGGACGGTCCGTCTGTTCTGTCCTGTCTCGTCCGTCAGTTTTAGAGCTATCGTAACGAGACTCTGCACGAAGTCTTTTGGTACAGAGATACGCTTCACGGTTGTCGGAACCATGTAGATTGGACATACTGTTTCTTATAGCTTGCAAGGCAGATCAAAAGTGTTATTTGAGTGAAAACAACTTTTTGGTCTACGCCGTCCTCCCGCCCCCGCAATTTGGAAAATACTTCATATCTCCTACAGTTTTGATGATAGATGGTTTGTACTTTCTAGAGATATCTAGTACTCAAAATTATTTATCGATTTGCTGAAGGAATGATAAAGATCGGATGAACGATACTCAAGTTATGAGCAAAAAACGGTCAGTTAACACCCCCCACCCACCCCACCCCACTTCAGCAGAAGCATTCTTAGTGAGAGAGAGAGAGAGAGAGAGAAGAGACTAAGAGAGCGCACTGCGTTGTGCGTTGTGTGTTAACTGGCCGTTTGACTCGTGACCAAATGCGAGCAGCGACATTAAGGGTGCAGAGTATCTTATAGTCGGGCTTGACCGACTTTCTTTCTTGTTATTAAAGGCTTCTATATTTTTAGATGCTTCTGAAGAAACATTGAGTGCTCGCATATCGCCAGCCGAATCAGAATTTTCGGCATATTTGTCCGACTCGGCAAAGTCGAAGATATCCTGAACAAGCATCCACAAAATAAGATGGCCATCGTATCCAAATGTGGACTTATCTTGTGCGAGACGACGACACTTTGCCACTCCAAAGATTCTGGTTACTTAAAAGCCGGGTTAAGCGATAGCTTCTACTTGGGGTCTAGTTTGCTTCCGTTCTGTAGCATTGTTAATAACATGACGCATGGTTGCCCGAAACTTAGCTATAACGTTGCATTTTTCCATTTTGCTTGAGTCAAAGAGTCGTGCGAATTGAAATCTTCTCATAACATAAATCACTAAACATGCGTTTTTAAGTCACACTGTCAATTCTGTCCTTCATATTATCACAATGAATGAACATACATAATTTATCAAATTCACTATGAATTTATACAAAATTAATGTCAACTTCTTTTGTTATTTTGAAAATAGAATTAAATCAAAATCCTTGTAAACTTCAATTTTGCATTTCCTGGACTCAAATAATGAAGTGCTACGCCCCATTTTAATTTTTTTAGTTTTATATTCACTTCAATTAAAGCAAAAAGTTTAAGTAAACCAAAGTTTGTGTGCACGTGTCAACGATACCGACCAAATAAAAGGCATGTTCTATTCAAGTGGCGCAAAAATTCAATGGAATGCTCACATAAAGTGCAAACAACTTTATAACGGTTCTATTCCAAAACTTGGAATATACCAGAAAGAGCGAAGAATGCTTGCACAAAGATAATATGCAAAAATACCGTTATTCTACCATTTCGTTTTCGAGTTACGAGCAGTTTTAAAGAGAGCATACAGGGTGTCCTATTCAAGTGGCGAGCAGTGTAAATACCTATTTTAGTGTCCGTCATAGTTTTGTTGTATTGCACGATGTCAGTTGTTTGATTCGTCATGTTTTTGTTTGAATTGTTATGCTTAAATGTTTCTCTTGTGATCGCCGCTGCGTATATGAAATTTGTCTGTTCAATGTTTTCCCTAAAATTTAACTGATTTGTGAAGACACTGAACCATTTGTATTATCCCAATTCTTTTCATATAAATACATATTTTTCACTTGCTTTAAGACTGATTCGCTATATTGTGTTCTATATGGTGTACAATTTTCAGATTGATATATAATTTTTTCTTTGGAAATATGTTTTTTCATTTTACAGGTACATTTTCATGATCCAACAAGAACAACAGATCTTAGTTGTCCTACAGACGATATAGTTACAGATCCTTCGACTTTCTGTACAGACGTTATATTTTCGAATTGGATTGAATATAAACAAAAAGACGCATTTTCCATAGAGAATGCAAATTCGAATATTTTGAGGTATGATAATGTTGCTGCAAGTGCGAGAAATATGAGTCGACTTTGTTTCCACTTTCAGTTAAAGTGTCAGAGCTAATTTCCATACTTAGTTGGACTTGAACAGAAATGGATAGAATTCTTATGTGGGTCCGATAAAATGCCAGAAAAAGTTTCTCAAAATTAAGTGCTCGCTGTGCAGTCTAGTTGTTACGCTCAGAACCGAAACTGTGCAGGTACAATATTAAGGTTCTTTTCGGTACCAAGAAGAACGGTTCTTGAACACCGGTATATAAACAAGAAAGAAAGTCGGTCAAGCCCGACTATAACATACTCTGTACCCTTAACGTCGCAGCTCGCATTTGCTCACGAGTTATACTCGTTCATCTCTAAGTTTCACTCTCTCTCTCTTTCTCTCACTAAGATTGCCGTTCAATAGAATGCTGTGGTGATGGGTAAGGGTTGGTGGGTGTTTACTAGCCGTTTTTTGCTCATAACTTGAGTAGCGTTCATCCGACCTTTATCATTCCTTCAGCAAACCGATAAATAATTCTGTTTACAATGTATCTCTAGAAGGTACGAACGATCTATCTTCAAAACTGTAGGAGATATGACGTTTCCAAATTGCGGGGGCGGGAGGGGGCGTGGCAAAGTTACATACTTTTGCACAAACTTAATATACTCTATGTACCTTCGGTACAGAGTATAAAAATTAAAAGTATGGGTTCCCGTTCCGGTTCTGGCTCTGAGTTTCGGTTTGATTCCCTAGTTTAAAACAGTTTTTGAACTTTTACAATTACTCAGTGCTGTACCAAATTAAAGATTAAGGCAAACACCAATCCATTTTGATTCGAAACACTAACGAACCAAAAATATGATACGGTTTGATTCTCCGATGAATTGATTTCACTGCGAATTTGCAACGAAACTTTAACTCACGTCAAAATTGATATGTGTTCCAGTGCATATTCTTCTCGCATTCCGAATCAGCTCATTGATTTCACAAGGCACGTCTCCGGTTATCTAACTGTTAATTGAGTAATGAAAGCCTGCCCCAACCCCCATTATTGTGGCTTAAATTCAATTAGGTGCCTCAACTGCTTAGGACTTGGTTAAAATTTAATGCACTTTGAATTTGGATGGCAGAGATAATCAGTCTTTTTGTTGCTTTCGTATTTGATTAGTGCCCACTTCCTGCGCCGCCTGTGGTGCAGGCTCCTGCAATGGCTTGGCTTCTAATGGACGAGGAGGGGCAACAGTTGGCTTCGCTGGCTGGGGCGGGCCTGTCAGGAATATGGACTGATGCTCTGAATTTGAATCGCCCTCGGCACCAAAGCGCTCACACATATATTCCATCTACGGAGACACGGTTCAAAGTTTAGACCTGGACATGTTCGCGTACTTCACATGGCACTCACCTTATTGTAGCTGGCCTTTTCGCTGTCGCTCAAGTGATCCCATTTGCGTAGGGAGGCGCTCATCAGCGCGGCGGGTGTCCTGCTTTCCGGTCCCCGGCCGTGCAGTAGGCGAAACCGGCTCATTATACGCCGACAGCTTTGGGCAGCGTTTATCGTGCGAGCGATTATCAATCGCAGCATGTTGGAGGTCGAGCCCTTGGACATTGTGGTGTATGAACGAGCATAAGCAGAATTGTAAAACCAGATAAACTGAAAAATGTTGTTCCAACAGAATTTTCTCAAATAGATTTCGATGTCAGTGAATGGGGAGAATTTTGAAAATATAATCAGCCTGCTGCCACTTCACGCGTTTGTGTGCGCAGTCACACACTTGAATAGGTTTTTACTTTGAATGGGCGGGGGTTGGTTTACGTTTACCGTTCACCGTTTACCTAACGGTGAACGACAAACGGCGAACGGCGAACGGGTTCGCCCACATTCGAGGCTTGTTTACGAAATTAGTTCCAGTTTATCGCGCTGGTGGCTAATGCCTTTGGCGGCGCTCCGCCCAGCACCGCCCCGCGACTACAGTTTACAATTTGCATGAATTTAACAAAATCCTTCAGCTATGATATGGGCGCATCCACATAGTCTATATATATACATATATGTGCATTTGTGTGTGTGTGTGTGTGTGTATGTATTTTTATCAGGCAATTGGGGGAATGTATTCAGGATCTGGTAGTCAGTATGCAATGGTTTTTATTCGTGCACTTTTTATATAGTAATTGCATTTTATGGCTTTCAACTAGTTAAATACACTGGGAAAAGCCTCTTGTAAGCTGATTTGTGTGTGGTGCATACAGTGAAGCCTCTGCTTGTTGAGGACAATTTAGTCCCTATGTTATGTGGATGATATCTTACCACCAATCCCGATATATACAGCATGAAAAAGCCTCCATTTTGAGTAAAGTGATAAAAGAAGGTGTTTTATCTACCCAGAGTTAATGCTTGTATTCGTTTGGAGTTAGGCCTACGGCGAGGTATTTCTATTCTCCATAGAACCATTGGTCTGATGCCCCCCCCTCCAGCATCTTCTTGGCCTCCATTCATGACCTGCATTCCCCATTCCAAACCATATTACTCTGTACCTGCGGTGCCCATAGCCTATGCTCATATCGCGCATATTGCCGCTCACTCATAGTACTCATGGCCGGTGTGGAGCAGCGATTAGTGTGTCGGCTGGCTGTGCATTAGGCGTGGGTTCAATCCCGCCTCGGAGCATCTAATAAAAAGTGTTTTTCTTTCTTTTGAAAACAGCATTTACACATCCGGTCACCTTCACCAGCTATTGGCGCCAGCTGTGAAGTAACTAGCCATGAAAAAGCTTCTCGAAATATGCCGTTTTGATTCGGCGTTAAACTGTAGGTCTCTTTCTCTTGTGCAAAATATTATAAGCACACACGCCAAGAGATTGAGAGAAGCTTAACTTGGCCCTGTGGGGCTGTAATCTGAAGGAATCTGACCCTCCCTTTTGGGATTGCGTTAATCTATTCTTGGGTGCCCCCGCACTTGTGTTCAAACGCAAGCAGATAAGTTCAAAGACATTTGAACAGTTCCATTTGGCATATAGTCCAAAAAATAGGATCAAGTGAGAAAATGGGAAGTTTTTTTAACCCTATATTAAAGTTTTTGAAGACTATACAGCATGTAGCTGCCAAATAAAGGATAGGCCAGATTAAACCTTTGGCCTGAATACGTTTGTACCAGGTTCTCCAGCCAGTGCAAGAGCTCAAGCAGAACCTATTTTGATATGCTGCTGTTGCCGTTGGTCCCATCGCCGCCTTATCTCTCACGCATATTAATAATGGTTTCGTCATTAGGCGGTGGCGGCGATGGCGACGACGGCCAAACGCAGGTGCAGACAGCGCTGGCTTACGGCAGGCAACAATAAGCAAACAGCCAACAGCAGTTGACGTTACAACTCAGCAGAAAAACCAACTAAAAAGTACACCGGGTAGCCGCCTTGCTGGAGATTCCATTTTAACATCTCATTAACTTGAGCGGCAGACGTGCCGTTTGGATGCCTGCGGAATGGGTTGCTGATGCTGCTGCTGATGCTGCTGCTGGTGGTGGTGCTGCTCGGGCTTGCCGCGTTATAAAGTTGCAATAATTTAGCAATTCCGCCTGCTTAATTACCTGCCACATTTCATTTTTGCCCGGGCTCAGGGGCATGCCTGAGCGAAATGGCGTTGAACCGGCCAACTTAAGCTGAAAATTCAAGACAATTTGCCGCAATCTGAGCAGAGAAACGGAGAAGATGTCGACCTAATCTTAAAGCGGAGTTGCGTTACGCGTGATGCGCGACTCGATGCCCAACTAATGTGGCATTAAAGTCGTTGCCAGCGGCTATTTGATTTGCAGCGTCCTCGCCCTCCTTGGGCGTTGTCTGTGCGAGAGACATCTGTAAACTGAGGCCACTCGGATTTTGGTCATCCGGTACAAAACGTGACCAGGCGAGTGACCTGTCGCATCCATACCACAGTCTCTAACCCATTCCAGCATCGCCTCGTAACGGTCATTTGATAAGCCCGGCTAAAAACAACACGAAATGTACGCAAAATATGCAACGATAGCTGCCCGAAAGGCACGCACAGTGTCCCACCATCCCCATCCAGGGCCTCATTCGCCACCGAGCGGTCTTATTGATGTTTCCATCAGGTAAACAGACGTCCAAGGCTTACAAATCCAATTGGGTTCGAGTATCATAATCGTTCGACGAGGTGTTAAAAAGTATTTTCCAACTTTTCATGTACAAAACTAACTCCCCCTGCGGGTGGAAATTCGCTCAAATAAACATAAAAACAAAGTGAAATTTTGTGTGCGGTAAAAGTTTTGCCACTAAAAATTAGTTGAAAGTCCAATGAAACTGCAGCAGCAGCGGCAGCAGCAGCAGCTACAGGTGTTCCAAGAGCTAATAAACAGATGATGAGGACCGCCCAGATTTGGCTCATCATTAAAAATGAAACAAGTTTGTGATTTAAAATTACTTGCATAAACATCTGATATTAAATTTGTGTGTTGCTGGAAGCTTGGGGAAACTTTTTTGGTCTATGACTTACATGTGTCTGTGTGTGTGTGGCTGGGTGTGTGTGGGTGGGTGGTTGGTTGTGTGCGTAGTATATTTGCGGTTTCATGTTAATCTCATTTTAATAAACCCCACTTGCAAAAGTTTTTAATCACCTCGAAAATGCTCGTCAAACATGTCTGCCCGCAGGAACAGGAACAGGAACACAACAGCAACACAACCCCAAAACGTAGTCTTAACTAGGATAAGAAAATGCCAAGCAAAACTATGAGGAACAGACACAAATTAGGTGAATTATGCAAGTTGGTAATCAGCATATCTGCCAACCCAAAATTTAATAAATTTTCATTTCGGCGAAAATTGCATCGACAAGTGATGCAGGAGGAGAAAATCTTACTTACTCCTTAAATGGAGACTTGTATTTGATGTTTTGTGACTCGTTCTACAACAAAAGTTATTTGTCAGTTATCAGTCTGGCTGTATTGATAACATAGCAGGATCGCTCAAAAGCAGGAGTTGGACTCATGTCAAGTGGAATCCATGGGGATTTAGAATCATGCTCCATGTCGTTTGGTACTAAAGTGTGCAAAAACCAATTGGAAACACTTAAACACACCGGTCTACCGTGCGCTTTTAAGGATATTCTAGAATTAAGACTTAACTCCTTCTGGAGGTACCCCTTAACCAATTGTACGATTGAAGAGAATTTTTTATATTGCTTTCCACATTTGCTGAATTTTCCAGATTTTTATCTTAAGCCCTTAAAATCTAAGATAAAATTGTTGTCGTTGTGTGTTGCAAGTACAAAAGTACCCATAAAACGCGAACCAAGGCTTTATTCGTAAAACTGGGTATGAGGTGATGCTTACAGAGGTTCTTTTCAGGGCTGCAAACCCAAAAAATTGTTCGGAACCTCCGGTTTGCGTGTTCGAACCAAAATTTAACAACGGTTAAGGTTCGGTAATTTGAGGTTCGAGGTTTTTGGGCGTTGGTTTTGGTTCGAACCTTGGTTCGTTGGGTAAAACGCAATATATTTAAAATAACAATACAATAGGTATACACTTGACGCCAAGATACATTGTAAGACTGTAAGACGTCGATTATACTTTACGTGAGGTTGGCGCTTGTGTGCTGGATATGGACTTCCTTCTAAGCTAGTGTATAAATCTTTAGTCCGCCCTCTAAAAAATGTCAATAATGTCTAAATGTCACATAATTAGCTAGAATTACAATTTATAGTTTCCGAGCTTCGAGTCTACCAGATAGCTATATCTGTTGGGAAAAACAGCTAAATTGACAACGCTGCGTGTGGCACACACTTCTGCTTGTGTTCGGCTGACATGTTTCTGCAGTAGCATGCACCGGGTTGGTTAGACTGGCGCATATGTATATGTAAAAGATGAAAAATAAAACGTTCAATACATTGTGCAGTGTACATAGGTGTTTACATTGAATTTGTAGTATCCCTCTAATACGGCTGGGGTCAGTCACTCTATTTTCGTCAACCCAGCGTTGCTCTTTGTACGGTGATGCGTCGTGCCGCCTGTCAAATTGTAACATGGGCCGAACGCTAAACAGAGAGAGAGCGAAGGCGTACGCTCTAATTTTTTTCCGTGAGAGAGCGTGTGCAAAGAATAGGAAAGGATTTCAAAAAAAAGGTATATCAATTCTCGAACACCCTTTCAGTAAAATATTTCACAGCATGCCAGTTGAATGCATTATGGCGCTCCATGCATGGCTTTAGGGCGAACGAGTGTCGTTAAAGTCGGCCCATACATGGCATTGGGTCGAACGAGCGTAGCTTATGTCGCTTCTCTGCATGGCATTGCGTCGACCTAGCGTGCCTGGAGAGCCGTTAACGTATTGAGCGAGTCAACAACAGTCACAAAATCGTCGACGGAACGTTGATACAGCGTCGGTCGGCCGTACTAGAGGGATATTATAAATTAATATCTCTGACAGGAAGTATTGTGGTCTATATGTATGTAATATAAACTACGCATACGTATGAATGTATACATATGTACATAGGTAGGCAAAGAAGTACTACATACAATAGCACGCTCTGATTCTTCACGTATTTAAATTGTTTTACATATGTACAATGTATGTTAACAACCATTGGGAGTGCGAAAAGGAGAAAATAACACATCGAAGACATTTATTTTTTGAACCGAACCAAAAGCTTGGGTTCGGAACGGGTTTGGGTTCATCTATTTTCGTCCTCGTGGTTTGGTTCACAGTAAAAAATAAGCTGGAATTTCGGGTTCGAACCGGTTCGGTTCAAAACCGGTTTGCAGCCCTGGTTCTTTTTGTCATAATTTTAGGGTCTAATGCCGGGTTTTTAAAAAAAGTTGGATTTTGTCGAATTGTGTTATAGTCGGGCTTGACCGACTTTCTCACATGTTTGTGTAGTACTTTGACCGGTCACCTTCACGTCGATCGTCAACATATTTCTTTCCCGCCAAAGTGATGCCAATATTTCAGAATTTTCTTTGGATAGATCTAGTTCCCTTAATGAAGCGTTAAGAGCAGGCTGTGTAAAAAGGATTGGAGTCTTATTGAGCTCCGCATCACTCATACTATATTCTGTTGAAGAACTTGAATCTTGAGTCCCTTGCGGCTGTCTTGGACAAACAGGTCGGGCTAACGAAGATGAATGTGGAACGACATTTCAAAAACTTCCACGGAATTTGACTATTGTCAAGCAAAAATAGCAATCTATATCGTGAGATTTTGGCTATCTCCAAATTGCTGGTACATCAAAGGCCATATAGCGCCTATGCAACAAAAATATGATAAAACCAAAATATGGTACACATACTCTATATATATTTATATATACATACTTTGAGCCTGCCATCCATTTTGTTAAATTTGCTCTACATGTATTACATAAAAGTCTTGGAGTCCACAACTTTTTAACATTTTGAGGGGAATATCCAAAATAAAGGCGTTAAGCTTTTTACAATGTCATTGAAATTGTCGACGGAATCGAAAATATGTGGTGCCCGCAAGCGTAACAAAATTTATTTGTATCATTTTTGCATTTAATTAGACGTCTAGCACTCATTTTGTTACCTTAATGAATCAAAAAAAATTCTTAGAATGGCACGGAATTCATTTGACATTACATAGTAGCCCTTATGTTGTTTAGCTTATACTGTCTGTTTATATCTTGCTTGCCTCTATTTGACGAAAATGAAGTGAGATATGGTTAACATTGTTCCACAATGTGCTAGGATGTTAGACTGCTCTGTTTTGGTCTTTGGGATGGAATGGTTTTTTTTTATAATGTTCAAGACTCATTTCATAACTCACTTCGTAGCGGTGTACACTACTCTGTAAAAAATTTTTCAACAAAAAAATTTTGATACCAACGAGACCAGGCCAAAAAAATTGAAAGGTACTTCTGGCAGTTAAAAAATCCTGGCTGGGTTTGGCTAAGGTTTTCTTGTAATGGACTCTTGAAGTTTTCAGATTTTTTGAAAAAACGTTTTGTTGTTCTAGTCCATATCTCAAACTATTTGAAATTTTACTTTACTATCTGCAGCAATTATATAGCTCCTAACCACGCTCACAAAATACTTCTTTGGAATAGCGTAAAAAACAACCGTCTTCATGCTCAAAATCACGAAAATGTAACAATATCAACCTTTTCCATAGCTTTCTTTAAGGGTTTTGCTTTTATTTTGAGGAGGCGTTGCGAAGAGGAAAGTGACAGTCCCATCTCTGTATATGTATGTATCGAATATCAATTAAGCGGTACAAAACATGAATAAGATTTTATAAACCTAAAGAATCTGCTGGGATGTAAGAACTTGTTCAATTTCCATTTCAATTTATTCACAAAGAATATTATGAGGAGACTCTATAAAAGAAGCGACACTATAAATTTTATTCTATGAATTCGTAGAAATGTCAACAGAGTGTTTTTTAGGCATAATGCAAATAAAGTAGTTAAATAAGTTTAAGAAAATTAAAATTATGGCAAACGGAAAAGATTAAATCATTTTAGTATAAAAAATGAGCTGAACCTCACCCCACGAGTGTGAAAGTAAGAATGTGGAATTTTTATATGCCAGCTGAGAAGTATTGTATGGAGCAAGTTTTCCAGAGCCTGCTTAGAACATTTCGACAAATTTACAGTTAAACGAGAAAGCAAAGCTAACTTCGTCTGCCGAAGTTTTAATACACTTAAAAAAGTTCGCTTCAACGGTTAGCGAATTCGACCAAACTTTGCAGATCAGCTTAAAAACTTATTATATAAACAATGACCGAGTTTAATAGCGCTAATATTGAAAACAAAAAGTTTTTCTCACTAAAACGCATTTTCCGACCGAAGTTTTCTATAGAAGCTACAAGAAGGAAGCATCTCAGACCACATAAAGTATATATATTCTTGATCAGCATGACGAGCTGAGTTGATATAGCCATATCCGTCTGTCTGTTTCTATGCTATCTCCTCCGTCAGTTTTAAGGCTATCTTAACCAAACTTTGCATGAAGTCTTTTGGTACAAATACGCTGCAACCGGCCGGATCGGATGACTATAGCATATAGCTGCCATAGGAACGATGGATCGTAAAACTAGTTTTAGTGAGAAAAACTTGGTTGTTTACAATGCAATCTCGCCCAAACCGCGTATTTCTAAGTTTTCAATGCTTTCACATAATTCCACCAAGTTTTATGAAAATCGGACAATTATATAGTATAGCTGCCATATAAAAGATAGGTCTGAAAAAGTCTTAGTAGCAAAAAAACTTGTTTGTTTCCAATGCTATCGGTCCCAAACTAGTTACTGACCAATATTATATGCTACCACACAATTCTGCCAAGTTTGATCCAAATCGGATGACTATAGCGTATAGCTACCATAGGAACGATCGGTCGAAAAAGTAAATTTAGTAAGGAAAAATTTTTTGTTTCTTATAGTAGCTTCTTTTTACTTTCCAGTTATGAATATTATCGGTTTCCACATAATTTTGGGGAGTTTGGTCAAAATCGTATGAATATATCTTATAGTTACCATAACAAACTGGCTAGCAAAAGTTTAAAGTACTGGCGTCATCAAGCTACAAGGGTATATAAACTTCGGTAGAGCCGAAGTTAGCTTTCATCTATTTTTTTTCTTGTGCCAGTTTTAGTAATATGGTTTCCAAATGCTTTTGCCGATACATTGCAACCATACTAAGTAGTAGCAGCTGACATCTGTGTTTGAGGCTGCGCGTTTGGTGTGAACGCAAGCTGCAGGTTATCGCAGCTTCGGCAGTGCTGCGCCCAGTGTGAATAGGCTATAACAGAGGTTATTAGTGGTGTTTTTCCGTGAATTTAGTAACGAAATTGTTCAAAAAGGAGGACGACTTCAGAAAAGTTTAGTTAATTCAATTACTTTGGGAGCAAACAGTAGTTATTTTTAGGATTTGGTAAATATTTTAAAATCTGATGGATCCTTCACACCCCGTTGGCATTTTGAATGCTCTAATTAACGGCGATTGAGTTGGACTTTTTCTTTCTCGGTTATTAATGAGTTTGAAACGAAATTGAGCGTATTGGACGTTGACGACGGGGACAATTACTTATTTGGCTCGGAAGCAATCGGGCAGCGTACTCGCCATTTTTTATTGCTTTTTTTGTTTTTTGTTTGGCTGGTGTCAGGCTCGTAGGCGTTGGTTATTGGCTGTTCTCCACATGTTGTTATGCATGCATCAATGCACCTGTACGACAACTTTAATCCTCGGCTCTGGTGAAGCGGAGGGGGCGGCGCCCGCCCTCCTTGTGTCAACAATATCAAAGGGTCCTCGTGGACTGCCTCTAACTTTGACACAGACTGATTGCTTGCTGTTGGTCGCCTTCGGTTATCAACTGCCGGGCAGCACCGCACACACCCACACACACCCACACACTCCAGCATAAATACACATATACATATCTATATATACATATATATGTATCTAGGCAAGTGGAAGGAAAAATCTACGTTACGACAATGGCCATCCAATGGGCAATTGTTCTACTATTGTCATCAAAGTGAGGCAACTTGTTGGTGTTAACACCTTTGTCGCAACACGCAAAAGGCGTCAAGAAACGGCTGCAGAGAGAAAGCACAGTCCCTCCTGTGTCAGGAAGTAGCGCATCGCACCCCGTAAATGAATGAAACAGAAAAGCGCAGCCGGGTCCCAGCCCAGGCACGGGTTTGTACAAAACTGCCGACTGAGCCTGTGCCCGTTCTAAATTATACACATCATGCTCGCTTTTTTTTCCGACTTCCTCCGTCTGCACGTGAGCCGCCTCAGAGCAGTGATATGTAAATTTTCATAAAAAAAAAAAAACCGACCCAAACCTAGCAGATAGAGAGCAGGATTTACCCAAAATATGGCTCAGATTTAAACGTTCGTTTTGTGAAAAATATAGAAAAAAAGCTGGGCCAATTTCACTGAACAAATCGATTTATTTGTAGGAAATGTAAAAAGCAAAAATTTTAGATCTAATTTAATTTATGAACATGCTCGCCAAGTTGCTGCACTGCATCCGCTGTGTCTAGCGGAATCAACAAAAAAATGTTTCCGGAACAAAAAGAAAAAATTACCAATTAAGGAAACAATTTGCTGCCAAAAACACATTTTTTATTGCAAATTGATCCTGGGCTACTCGGAGATATCAAATATGATGGCTAGATTGCAGAAAGATATTGAAGTTTGTAAACACGAAACCAAATTCGCTTGGTACAAGAAATATTTCACGAATATTTGCATAATTTTATTTATATAATTTCCTCTTATCCCAATACTATAGATAGTAGATACTAGATTGAGAGAATTAAAGCAAAATCACGAAAAGCTCTGAAGGCCATTCCGAAGGAGCACTTTGCCAAGTGCTATGTATTGCAACGGAAGGCGATTACTTTGAAGGGGCTCAAATAGATTTAGATCAGGGCGGGGCCAAAAAGTGAGAGTTTATTGATGTGCGAGAATAAAGCGCCGTGAACCAGCTTCGATCTGACCGCATCGAAGGCTAGCCAGCGACTGAAGGCCTGTTTACTCTCTTGCCCTCAGCTTCAGCATGCGTTCGGCTCGTGTGTGTGTAAATAGCGAAATTTCTTCTTCCCCTGGGGGTATCCGGTGACAATCGCTGATTTAGATAAGTAATAAATAAAGGTTTTCAAAATTTAAGAAAATTCAATTTTCAGTTTGATCACCGTAGGACTTCTCGAATTTTCTGGTTTGACTTATCTAATATAGCAAAATTTCTTAAAAAAAAACAGCTATACAGATGATTCTTCAAATTGACAATAGACATAGAAAAAATTTTCGTTGATTGAATCTACCGAATCTAACCAGGAATGCAAACCGGCTCTAAGCCGAACCGAATCAAACCGAAGCCGAACCGCTAATTTGAGCTGATAAGCCGAACCGCAAACCGAACCGGCTTACTTTCAAAATTGCTGAACCGAATCGAAAACTACAAAGAAAAACGGTTCGGGTCGGTTCAATTCACTGACGAGTTTTAAGCCATAAAGTTTGACAATGATACTTGCAATTTTGGGAGTTTAAAGGCCCTCTTCTGGTCTAAATAATTTTTGTTTTTTTTTTATATTTTGTTTTACGAAAAAAAAATGTTACATGGAAATTTTTTGAGATTTTTTTTAACGATGTCTTGACTCACTTTGAATGAAATTTCTCGAGAACTGTTGAACTGAATTTGATAACTTTTTATTTCAGAAATCTAACACTCAAATGCGTCAAATCCATATTGGAAATCTATTAAAAATAATTTTTATTTTATCGAAAACACTTTGTCGAAACTTTAAACGTGTTTTTCTCGTAACGACGTTCTTCAAATTGGTTTGCAGCTTCTCTCAAGTTCTACTAAACCGATTTTAATGTTGTAGGGCGTAATGGACGCACAATTGACGTGGCTACGGTCCGTACCTCGATCATTGGGAAAAAGAATTTCTTGCTATTTTTTTTGTACACTAGACTCCAAAAAAAAAATTGTCAAAAATCGATTTCTCATTTTTAAGTGTCCGCCAATTTTTCAAATTGAACTTTTCCGACCGCATAAACTATATATTCTTGATCAGGGCGACGAGCTGAGTCGATTGAGCTTTGTCCGTTCGTCTGTCTGTCCGTCTGTCTGTCTGTTTCTACGCAAACTAGTCTCTCAGTTTTAAAGCTTTTGAGCTGAAATTTTGCACAGGGTCTTGTTTTTACTGCACGTATGCTAATGTCGGAACCGACCGGATCGGATGACTATATCTTACAGCTGCCATCGGTCGAAAAATGGGTCTTAGTGAGAAAAACTTTTTGGTTTTCTATGAAAGCGTCCTTAAACTCGGCCATTATTAATATTATATGCTTTCAAACGGATTTGCAAATTTTGGTCAAGATCGGATGACTATATCTTATGGTTGCCATAGGACCGATCGATAGGAAAATGGGTCTGAGTGAAAAAAACTTTTTCATTTTCAAGTAAATCGTTCTTAAATTCGGCGATTGTAAATTTTATATGTTTTCAAAAAGATTCGCGAAATTTTGTCGAAATTAGATGTTTATCTGTAGGAAAATGGGTTTTAGTTAGAAAAATTTTTCATTTTTCTGTAAGCGTTAAAACTTCGGCACAGACGAAGTTAGCTTGGCTTTCTCGTTTTTTCATAATTCTGCTACGGGTCACAAAGGCATTCATACTAACCAATTTTCCGTTTTCGGTTTTCCTTTGAGATAATAGTGACTCCCGGAAAGCTGCGAACCATCAACACACCTTTTTTAGAAGACCCTACTTCGCACTTACACATTTTTAATCTTGTATTTTTTTATGAATTGTGCAACCAAATACAAAAAACATAATTACGAAATCTTTTCCCGATTTCATTAGACAAGTTTTTAAAAAAACAGGTAAAATTCAGCCGCCTAGACCAGAAGAGAGCCTTAATGGATTTCCTAAGATACGATTTATTCGACTCTCAATTAAATTAAGTTTTGAATTGATCTTTGGCGACTGTATTTCTTCCTGGAAGTTGCTAATTGATTTGTGTAAATATCCCATTTCCTCTTCGGGACGATATTATTAATATTCTGTAGCAATTCTTTACCTTAAATCCAACTATAGCCATTAGACTTTTTTCCTGTAGGGTCTTCCTCGTTTGCAAGGAGCACTGTACGTATATCATTCGTTCGATTCATACATATAGCTGAAGCGAAATTCTTTTGGACCGAATATCCAACTTCATGTAATTGGGACATTTGTATAAAAATTTTAAAGCCATTCAAATGTTTTCTATGATTTGAACTCTGCAATTGTGCGAATGGTTACATATTCATCCAGAAATCAGTATATTCGGAAATTCGAAAAGGGAAACATGCCTTCATAAAACAGGCACTCATAAAGTTAAGAGTGAACCACTGAACCGAACCGAATCCGCTGTTCAGTTAGCTCCATAAACCTCTTAATACCAGTCCGAACCAGTCCGTATTTCCAAACGGTTTGCATCCCTGATTCTAACAGTAAATTTTACCATTGAAAAAGTACCTCGCACGTAACAGTAGTAAATATGTTTTGTTATTGTTTTTTGGTTTTCTGGGTCATCAGTAAAAGTTACCATTAAAATACCACACTTGCTGCGCAAACTTTAGCCGAATTTGTATTAATTATGATGGAATTTGGACTTGAGAATTACAAGTGGTCTCTTTATGCGATGGGCAAGAATTTATTGGTGTATGTTTTTAGGCAGATACAAGTAATATCTTCATCAGGCTTATGCAGAGGATATTGCTATATTCAAATGCGGAAGTTTTCCACAAACCTTACACTTTCTGAGTGGGCGTCTTTTTGCGGCCTGGTTGTAAATCCGAAAAAGACGGAACTCGTTCTCTTCACACGGAAATTCAAAGATCCAGATCTTATCCATCCCAAACTAAACAAAATAAGTTTGGAATTCAAAAACACTGCCATGAGCCTCGTCGTACTTGACAGGAAACTACTCTGGCACGACAATATTTCTGAGCGAGTAAAGAAGGCATCCATTGTCCTCTTCTCATGTAAGCAGGCGATGGGAAGTAAACGGGGACTCTCCCCAGCAATAGTTCACTGGCTATACACAGCCAGTGTACGTCCCGTACTGCTCTATGGAGTTCTAGTATGGTGGCCAGTACTCGGGAAACCGTCAGTACCGAGTACCTTACACAAGGTGCAGAGAAGTGCTGAAATATGTATGAGCGGCGCCCATCGAACCACCCCAACGGAAGCACTAAACACCATATTTCATCTTCTTTCCCAAAATTTGATGTCTAAACAATTAGCGGGCATTACAGCCTTGAGATTAAGAGAGTCTGAAGCCTGGAGCGTGGGTAACTCAGGACACTCAACTATACTAAATCGTCAAAACGCGGTTCCCACCTTTACAGACTATTGCATTGGGTATACATCATCCCAGAAACTGTATGACGTCAATATCCCTAGTAGACGCGAATGGGATAACTTGCCCCACAGTAGAGCAAATGCCATCAATATCTACACAGATGAGTCTAAGCTCGATGACAAAGTAGGAGGGGAAGTTTTCTCCAGGCAGAAATACCTTTGCACACTCATGATTGAAGAAGGGAACATACATATACATTTACTCAGATGGTCAAGCAGCTCTAAGGGCTCTTGACTTGTACACCAACAACGCCAAGACGCTCACGTAATGTCGTAGATTCTAAGATGCGATTGCGTAGCATCTTCGTATCTATTTTATCTGGTTACCTGGACACCGTAACATTGAGGGTAACGAGTCAGCCGACAAACTGGCAAGAAACCATTCAGCTTCTCCCGGAAAAGAGCTTGATACAAGCTAATCACAAGGAATGAAACCTGGCGCCTGTCTACGGAACGATGGAATAACCTTCCGGTTTGCGCAGTAGCTAGGGTCACGTAGCCCTCGTTTAACCTTAAACGAACCAATAGTCTCTTGCGCCAAAGTAGAGAAAACATCTCACTTCTGGTTGGGGCCCTAACGGGTCACTGCCTCATCGGCAGGCATGCAGCATGCTCACAACAACTTCTGCAGAAGCTGCAAGTGTGAGGAAGAGGAGGAGACTACACATCTTCTATGCCATTGCCCAGCTTTTAGTAGAAGGAGACTCAAAACTCTTAGTCACATCTTTATACTCAACCTTTCGGAAGTTTCTGAGATAGAGATTCCGTCTCTACTGAAATTCTTAACGTTGTCACAATGGTTCAGTAAGGAGGAACCCCCCCCTGGCTTAAATAGGGAATTATATGGTGTCGCAATGGGCCTATCTTGACCTAAGTGTGGGGACAGTCTTACTGTCCTTAGCCATATCAACCTAACCGAACCTAAAATCTTCAGCTCACCCAAACATTTTCTTCAGCAATCTCACTGTCACAAAGAAAGAAGGAAATTCTCTGAATAGTGGCCAGTTTAACCAAGCCTCACAAATAAGTCATTATTAGAACTGCATTTAAGTGATGAGTTAGGAGATCTAAAGGGACGCTGCAAGAACACAAGGTTGACCTACAATAGTCTCACAGGCCCAAAGAATAGTATCATCAACCACTATCCCCAAAATGACAATTTAGGGGGTCTAGAGGCGCACAGCGAGTTTCAACATTTCCTCCTCCTAGAGTTTAACTAACTAAAGTTTTAATATTCAAACAACACCCAAACTATTTTCTTTTCGAATTTTTGGAATATTGAAGTATTTGACAAATTTATAGACTTTTTGTACCAATTAAGTGTATAAAAGTGTTGCTCACCTTAATAGAAGCATCTCAATTGGCAATCCACACAAAAAACAAATTTAATTGTGTTTGTATATTCCAAAT
Source organism: Lordiphosa magnipectinata (assembly GCA_037044535.1). Taxonomy (NCBI): domain Eukaryota; kingdom Metazoa; phylum Arthropoda; class Insecta; order Diptera; family Drosophilidae; genus Lordiphosa; species Lordiphosa magnipectinata. The sequence continues at coordinate 143,929 of JBAMBO010001880.1, forward strand.
TGAATTTATGATAATCATCATCATCTATGTACATCTATGGAGCAACAAAAAATAAACCCGACTCTTTTATTTATGCCAAACATTTGCCTACAGCAAAACACATTCCTTTGCCTTGCGGCTCTTGCCTTTTCTCTATGCAGCTTACCAATTTGTGGTTTTTATTATTTGACAATCAATAAATTACACTTAATTGATGCCAAAAAACAAAGTGCAAGAAAAGTTCAATTTCCTGCAGCCAAATAGAGAGAAACATGAATGTTTATTTGGGGCTGCTGATGCTGATGCCCCGAAGTAAAACTTTTGTGGAAACCAAACAGCAAAACTTTCTCCACACTGGCCCCCATAGTTGTAGGGTCAAGGAGCTTAAAGTTTCTACAACATTTTGTTTGTATTTCGTGCAGCAAAATAATAAAGCAAAAACAAAAAGCAAAAATTATTAGGTAAAATCAAGCGTATTTCACAAATGGGTTATCATTAAGGATATCGCTGCCTCAGACAATTAGTTCATCAAGTAATAAAGCACTTGGCCGCAAAACTGACAAAGGGAAGGACGATAAAAGCAGAAGCTAAAGAAGAGCACGCCAAGTACTAAAAACCAGAAAGTTCGATTAATGTTTATCTACGTGTAAAGAAGGAAGCAAAAAAGGGACAACAGTCGAGGAGGATGATTAGATTTCGAGCACTAAACTAAAGTTTAATGTTTACCTGATACTCAAGACACTTTGATGCATTTAAAATTGGTTTTCAGCATGCAAAGTGAGTACTACAAATTCTGAGGTGAATGTTTTTATGAGAATCATGCTAATAATATTTATAATGTACTAAGAACTAGTAAAAGTAATTTTGAATTGAAAATTAGGAAATAATCATTATATCAAATCAAAATAAACAAATTGAACCAAAGCATTCTTCAGTATGTAAACTATTTTGATTTTTCACACAATATTAAGAAACTGACCCTGAAGCACAAGACTTAACCCTCTAGCACTTAAGAGTGCCTTAAGATATCGGATTTTATGTACTTTTTTAAATGAAGGTTGATTGAGATGAAAATTTGGATTTATACGAATTTAATAACCCACGTTACATTGAAAACTGCATATTCAATATATGCAAATTTTGCATATGCAAAAATATTCAATAAATATGCAAAATATACAAAAAATATGCAAAAATATTCAATAAATATGCAAAATATTATATGTAATTGTATAAAAATGGCGAAATTTACAAAAATTCTCATTCTTGACTCTAGATTATTTTAAAGAATATATGTATAGATGGCATATATAGACGGTTAAATGGAAGTTGTAGACCGAGCAAATGAAATTTCTAAATTGTTCATTAATTTCAGATTTTTATGAAGATTTTATGGACGGCTAGAGTACACGGATAAATAAAGGAGATGTGGAACAAATGGTCAAAAAAAATCGCGAAATTTCAAAAAATCCCATTTGAGTTTAGATTATCATAAAGAATACTATTTTTATTTTCCTTTTCAATTTAATGAATAAACCAGAAATCAAAAGTTATTTAAATTGTATTCTTGAAATTATTAAAGATTTGAATACGGAATTTCTATCAGATCGAGACTAGAATCTACTTTAAAATCAACACAAGACACCAAAAATTGAACTTTATTCAGAAAATTGAATGGTTGGTAGTGATTTTAGATTATTTACATCTGCTAAACACGAAACTGTTTTCGGAAATGGTCCATCAAGTCTAGATTTTTAGTAAGTTTAGCTGTTTAGGCGCGTTTAGTTTGGAGTCCGATATTTTATTTTGACTTCCTATGATACTCTTCAACTTTCAAATAAAGTATCTCAAACAATTTTACGATTTTTTTAAGCGAAGATTTACCATTTCGAATACAAGCCTGTCTAACAAGCTACAGAGTAAATTCAATGTTTATCTGGCAAATAGCAGCTATATAGGAGATGAGAAATCGTCCCTTAATAAATATGTGAAAAAAGTATTTGGTCGTAAAGTGGCAAATTATTACAGATTGGAAGCGTTATTTCTTTAAGTACACTGCTCGCCACTTGTATAGGACACCTCTAAAGTCGATTTTCTATAGTTAATTGCTGCTAAACCAAGCCATCTAGGAAAATAATTTTTGTTTTCTTATAAAGTTTATTTAAATGTAGTAATTAGACGAAAATTAAAAAATTATTCAAAAGTTGTAAGTATACAAAGAACATTGTTAACCAATAAGTAACAAATTTTGGTGTCTTCATTTTGCACCACTTGAATAGGACACTTTATCTAAAAACCATTTAAGAATATTTCAATCCTTTTCAAATAACAATATTACTTAAATAAGAAATTACTAACATGTTTTTAAACCAAAAAAAGTTTTTAATAGTGTATTGAGCCTCCTTTTTTCTCCAAAACCTCACACATTCGGTCTGGAAGGGATGCATACAATTTTCCCAAATAATTCAACGATATCGAGCCCCATGCTAATTTGATAGCTGCAATTAGTTCGGGAACGCTCGAATATTGCTGACCTGATCCATATACTTCACGTGTTAGCCATCCCCACACATTCTCAATGATATTCAAGTCCGGTGAATAGGGTGGCCAGTTTAATAACTCCACGTTTTGGCTCGCTATATACGATTTAACAATCCGGGCCATATGTATAGGGGCATTATCATGTTGATAAATCCATTTTAGATTTGCAAAAAGAGTTTGGAAGTGTGGAAAGGCCTCTTTCAATATACCATTATAGCACAACGCATTCATGGTGGTTGGAATAAATTTAAGCTCACAGGTGCCATAATAGGAAGTGGCCCCCCCCCCCCCCCATACCATAATACCTCCAGCACTGCTGTGCAACTTATCAAGATGGTGTGGTTCTTTTCGAAGATCATGAAAATAGTAGCTGTAGCCATCGGGGCCCTCCAAATTAAACTTTTTTTCGTCCGAAAAGACAACACGTTGCCACTCCGAAGTCCAGGTGACATGTGCGCGCGCGAAATCAAGGCGTTGTAACTTCCGAGCCGGGTTAAGAGGTGGCTTCTTCTTGATTTTTAGTCTCTTCAGGTGTGTAGCATTATTAATAACACGACGCATGGTTGTCAAACTTGCTTTAACGTTGCATTTTTCCCTTATCTTGGCCAAAGAGTCGTGCGAATTGGAAGCTTCTCTTAGTATAAGTCGCTTGTCCTCTATGGTAAGCACACTGTGGGTGCGGCCCTTCATGTTTTTACCATAATTAGCCTCATTATTTAAAAAATTTGTTATGGCGTGACGGCTCCTGTCGACTTTTTTTTTGCTATATTGGCAATAGAAAGGCCAGAATCCTTGTAAGCTTGGATTTTTCCTTTCTCCGACTCAGATAATGAAGTGCCACGCCCCATTTTAATTTATTTTAATTTTATATACACTTCAATTAAAGCAAAAAGTTTAAGTAAACCAAAATTTGTGTGCACGTGTCAACGATACCGACCAAATAAAATGCATGTTCTATTCAAGTGGCGCAAAAATTCAATGGAATGCTCACATAAAGTGCAAACAACTTTATAACGGTTCTATTCCAAAACTTGGAATATACCAGAAAGAGCAAAGAATGCTTGCACAAAGATAATATGCAAAAAATACCGTTATTCTACCATTTCGTTTTCGAGTTACGAGCAGTTTTAAAGAGAGCATACAGGGTATCCTATTCAAGTGGCGAGCAGTGTATACTCGTACAAGTCTTTTTGATAAGATCAAGATGTTATTTTAGTATTTTGACTTACAGACCAATTTTTTACTCAGACTTCTTAAGAATTACGTTGTTTTGTTTAACCATTTTATGTTTGTAACCACTCATCCGATTGTTTTGAAATTTGGACACAATATAGAATTAAATCCGAGGAAGTCAATTTCAACATTTTATTGCCACAGTAACTAATTGATACATGAAATATTTTTTAGGTTTTTTTGTACGTTTAATAATGCTCAAGAACTGAAATTAATGTATAATTTAACGATTTTGTGAAAGAGATATTTTTTATTTTATTAAATAGAAATATAATATGAATAAGGAAAAGAAAAGTTTTTTGGCTCTTTTTTAATGAAAATGTTTTTTTTTGAAATTTTTTTGGTGTAATTTAATTTTTTGAAGTGCTTGTACCTTATTAAGGTAAGAATATTGAGTACCTTACCAAACACTGACTGATAAGCTACTTGTGGACATGTTCGATTCTATCAATACCGACAATGAATTGTCGAACGAATCAAGTGACGAGGATGGCGACGATTTGAATTTGGAAAATACACTAAAAGCAGCACTGAACAATGCTACGGCTGTTTACTTGACCCTTGACTTTAGCCTACTCACAAAACTTAAAAATCGTCGCCATTGCCATCACTTGAAGATGGAACACCTATACCTTTGCATCATCTTTTAGTGGCCTCAAATGGCTTGGGTAAGAGGTGGTAGTTCGTAAAATGAAATTCAACTAATTCATTTATTTTTATTGGCATTGATTGGCATCAATATTGAAAGATCGAAACCAAATAATATGGCAATAGCAATCGATGCTGTGGCATATCAATGAGCCAGCTGAAATCATGGATATCGAAACTCCATTACAGCTATTTTGTACCTTTTAGATACAAATATCATGAATTTGATTGAGAATTTTCGGCTGAGTATGTGGGCACATCTCCACCTATGTTGAAGTCAAGCCATTTACAACGACCAATTCGCAAGATGGGGTATCGTAGTTAGCTCGATAAGAAACAAAATCTAAGCGGTACTTAGATATTGATTGTCCACGAATTATTCGCGAATATAATGCCCATATATTCGGCGTAGATCTAATGGATGAACTTATGGGCCGTTACCACATTAAAGCGTAAACTCAGGATTGCGCAACTCGAATATTTTATCATTGCATTGATATGGCAGCGATAAACGCTTTTATTTTATATAAGAGTTCGATATATATTCAAAGAAAAACCGGAAAAGCGCACAAGACGCTCAAACTCTCTTAATTTCGGGAAGTGATTGCAGCTGGATGGGTAGCATTTAAAACAAGCAAATTCAAGGTCGCCCACGCAGTGTTCAATGGACAACGCGGTCTCCATTCTGTCAGCGTTTTTTACCAGGTCGATCTCCATTATCTCATCCACCCAACCAACTAGACTTAAGACGTGGCGAAATATCTAAACATTCAATTTCAGATTTGCGGCATGACCAGCAAAATCATTAAAAAACTAAATTTGAAAGTAGGTGGACACAAGCTTGCTTTTTTATACTCTGTACCGAAGGTACATAGAGTATATTAAGTGCAAAAGTATGTAACAGCCAGAAAGAATCATCTCCGACTCTATAAAGTACATATAATCTTGATCAGCATCAACAGCCGAGTCGATATAGCCATGTCCGTCTGTCCGTCCGTAGTAGCCTGCTTTGGGATGAAATTATCTAAATTTTCCCAGAAGCGTACAGTAGCCATTCTTTTGATTTGTTTAAGAGGTTTCGAAACTCAAGCCAGCCCCTGGTTTTAGTCTCATTTTCCTATATTTGGAAAAAGATTTTGCGAGCTGACCTATAAAGTCATAGAAAAAAAACTCTGTCTTAAAGTCATTAACATCTAAGGAGGTGAGTTTACAAGAGGTGTCTGAGAATAGTTGGTAAATACCTGATTTAAAATTCTTATGGCCAATTGACCGCTTTCAAATCTGCTTAGCCCCCTCTCTCTCTCTCTCTCCCCATCTGTTTTAGGGCTAGCGCACTTAAGGAGTCGCCTTCCTCTAATTAATTGAATGCATTTTTATGGCATTTGTTGAGCCCCCGGTACCATTGGACCACAAAATTAATTATGATTTGACTTTGGGTAAGTTCAAGCAACGTTTTGTGGTCGTCCTAGACGCAGACTAACAAATGGCTACCGCTCCGACTCTGGCTGCTTTCTCGCTGCAGGTTGGCCCCAGACATATTGTTGGCACATTGGACGTGGTTTTTAATTTGCCTTATCTCTATGGCGTGGCTCGGTGGGCGCCTTGAGTTGGCCAACGGGCAGCAAGTCAAGTAAATTATTTTCGTCAGGTTAATTGGAATTTCGCCCAGAGATACAAACATACTTTGTAACAAAAGCACGCGGCGTGATTATGTGCGGTTTTTACAATTAAGAAAAGATATGCAGGTTTTCTTTATGACGCCACAGCCAGCGGTCCTTCCTCCCACCTACGCTGTCCAATAATTGTTAGAAAAATGTTTTATGGCATATTTATTGGGGCCAACCGACGACGACATTTTCCTTCCTGCTGCCCCTTGCGTTGATTTGAAAAGTTTTCTTCGCTTTCTTTTTGGCGAGTTTTTCCGTGTTTTTTTTCCCCAGGTTTTCGGTCAAAGCTATAATTTGCATATTAATGGCAACACTTCCAGGTGTCTGTCCCGTCATCCTTGCTCTCAATAAATGACACACACTTTCACAATTAATATTCAGGAACTGGGACCAAAGATTCCCGTTTGAAGGAACCGCCCAGTACCGAGCGTGAAGGTACTTTGGTAATCGCTTTAACAATCATCAAGTTTTTAATTAACATTGAGAAAGTAAAATCACAAACACTTAGAAGAGGGACAAGTTGGCAGTGCCCGTGGGCTGTCTGTGGCATTGTGAGAGCTCCTTAGTTAACTAGGAAAATAACAAAATTGTATTATTGAATTATGTAAAACTAAGCCGTAGAATCTAAAGCAGCGATGGTCACGCGTTGCCCCCAGAGGCCGAAGACATTTCGCTATTTACACATACACGAGCCGAACGTATGCCGAAGCTGAGGCCGAGAGAGAGTAAACAGCTCTTCAGTCGATAGCTAGGGTTCGATGCTGACATCGAGTGGCCCCCTCATCGAGTATTCTTTTATGTTCAAGAGAACCGAGGTTCGAACCAAAACCTTGGGTTCAGGGTATCCTAGAACCGGTCCGCGAACCGAACCGTAGACTTTACAGCGGGTTAGAGCCCCCAGACCGAACCTTCTTCAAAATTTTAGAAGGCAGCTTTACAAGTTTTCTCTTTGTGCACATCTTTTTGTACCACTTTGTCTGGCGCAGCCACTTTTAACAATTGTTTAATTGTGATGAAATTCAGTAAACTTACTCCCAGAAACTTGAAATAGTCATATTTTAAGATTTCCTACGAAAGCATTTGTTCCACTCCACCCGACATGAAAATTGTGATCTAGGCCAAAGTTCTTTTTAATTTATCTCAATTCATCCACTTATTTCAATGTGCTACATTATTTTGAGTTTTCTAATTTTGTTTCCCTTCCCACAAAAAAAAAAAAACAGCACATAAATAACTAGCTAACCTGGATTTAAGATTTGGACTCTCGATTCATGCCCCATGACCCATAGGACATACAATTGTTATGGGAGAGATAATATTCAGTGATCTGTGCTCTTATGGCAACGAGTTAAACTCTGTTTCAGTTTCAGTTTCGAGCAGCTTTGGAATTTTGTTAGTGGCAGAGACACTTTTTATTGCCGTGTGCCGGGCGGGTCCATTGATTCCGCTTCCATTTCCATTTCCATTTTGTGTTGTCTGTCTGTTCCATGTAGTATAAAAAGATAAAAATGCCTCAATTTCGTTTTTTACAGACTAGCGCCAGCCAACCGATTGTGGGTGACAACGCGCTGGTCCGGTCCGGCTTGGTCCGAGCCAGAGCCCGAGTCCAAGAGCTAGCTCTTGCTGCTCATTCTGGAGCATTGTTGTTACTGTTGTTGTTGTTGTTCCCTCTATTGTTTTGTGCACTCTGCCATGCTTTTGTGTGTGCAAGCAGTATTTATGATTATGTTTGGGTTATTGACTATGCCATCACTATCACAATCTGCAGATGCCAATGTCTGTCTGTCTTTCTGTCTTTCTGTCTGTCCGCCTGTTTGTCTGTCTGCAACAGAACTACAAGCCAAGGTGGGTGGGGCACGGCAGGTAAGCTAAGCTAATTTTAAACATATTTCGATTTCTGCTGTCAAAAAAGTAAAAAAAATCCCAAACGTTTATCTAATTTGAAGCGCAACGATGCTTCAGTGGCCACATTGATATTTGATTCAATGTCAGAAAAAAAAATTCCAACGCGTAAAGTGATTCAACTAAGTGTTGCCATTGAAACTACTGACAGGCCAAAATCATGCGAATCGTTGACGTGCCCATACACTTGGCAAAAAGATGTAGCACTTTCTTTAAGAATATTGTCGAGTAATAATCGTTACAGCGCACTTACGCTCTCGCGCGCTCAGCATTAACTCTGCAAACTTCTCTAGCCAAAGCACCAAATTACACATTCACATACCTGCCAATCGTTGAGATTACGTTTTTGCATTTGTGTCTGTTTTACCGATTTGACAAATTGGCTATCAGCTAATTTTAATCCTAGTCCAACCTCCGTTCGATTTAGGTATATTTTTTTAACAATGTCTTTCGACTCACTTCAAGTGGGCGGAGGCAAAAATTTCCTGAGACTAGAAGTATGACCAAAAATTATAATGCAGCTTCGAAAAAAAACTTCCAAAATCAAAGCTGAGACTTTTTCTAAAAGTAATTGATAAATTTACCACACATGAGCTAGTGAGCGACCCCAAACATGGAAATGGCCCTTCATGAAATAGAATGCATCTATGTTAGATGTACAAATCAAGCTAAATACGAGCATGAATTTGATGAATACATTAAAAATCTTTAGGTATGGACCATGATGCAGTCGATGAAGTGATGAACGAGCTTATGGAGAATCTAATTGTAATTGCTTGTTTTCGGCGAGGAACCATGTTTTGTGTTTCCAAATCAGTGTACTGCAATTTTTCAATAATGGTCGCTTTCTTCAAAGAGTCAGTTCGCTTCGATTATCGAATTGATACCTGCACAAATCGAACTTAAGTTATAAGTTGCGATTGCACTTTGTTGTCTGCAGTATTTTGAGGAAATGTGCCAATTTATTTACTGGCCAGATGCATTTTGTTTTGTGTGTGACCGCATGAAGACAAAAATCTCGAAATGGCTTCATACAAAGTATTTTTTTGTCGATACTTTTAATAATTTTACAGCACTTCAACTTTTTACACTTTTACGAGCGATTTATTAAACATACCCCAGGGTAGCAAAAGGGTGGTCATTTTTTCTTATGTATTTTGTTGTTGTGTCTTAAGCTTTTGGAGCTTACCATTTTCGATTAACCATTTTACGAGGACTAGTGAATACCCTAACAGAAACGAGAAGGCCAAGCTAACTTCGTCTGTGCCGAAGTTTTTATACCCTTGCAAAAGCTGTTTCTGAAATGACAGAGTTTAAGAACGCTTAGATAAAAATCAAAAACTTTTGTAACTAAAATCCATTTTCAGTCAGATGAACATCTAATTTCGACCAAATTTCGCGAATCTTTTTGAAAACATATCAACAAACAACAAAACATATTAACAATCGCCAAGTTTAAGAACAATAAAATTGAAAACAAAAAAGTTTTTCTTACTAAGACTCATTTTCCGACCGATAAGTCCAATGGCAGCCTGAAGATATAGTCATCTGATGTCGACCAAATTTTTTAAATTATATTGAAAGCGTTTAATATTAATAATCACCAAACTTAAGAACGATTTACTTGAAAACAAAAAAATTTTTTTTTAACTAGACTTATTTTCCTACCGATCGGTCGTATGGCAGCTATAAGGTATAGTCATCCGATTTTGACCAAAGATTGCAAATCTGTTTGAAAGCATATAATATTAATAAGGGACGAGTTTGAGGACGCTAACACTAAATCCAAAAAAGTTTTTCTCAGTAAGACCCATTTTGCGACCGATCGGTCGTATGGCAGCTATAAGATATAGTCATCCGATCCGGTCGGTTACAACATATTAGCAGCGTGCAGTAAAAAGAAGACTCTGTGCAAAATTTCAGCTCGATAGCTTTAAAACTGAGAGACTAGTTTGCGTAGAAACAGACGGACAGACAGAGGGACAGACAGACGGACAGACAGACAGACGGACGGACAAAGCTCAATCGACTCAGCTCGTCGCCCTGATCAAGAATATATATAGTTTATGGGGTCGGAAATGAATATTTTTATGCGTTGCAAACTTCTGGGCAAAATTATAATACCCTTTGCAAGGGTATAATAATTTTAAAAAATTGTATTGTTTTGTATAATTTAATGCTGGAATAAAGAAACATTATTTTATTAAAATTGTCAGGGTTGGTAGCAATAGCACAATGTTTTTCAGTTATTAAATTATTTGCATCTGAAATTGCTCTTTCACAATCCACGCTGGTTACAGGAATACAAAAAAATGTTGCAGCGTGCCTTGTATAAAAGCGGATAAATATTTTTATGGGAATGCCACCAAGCGAGGCAATTATAATCACCGCTAAACAAAACATTTGTTCTATTTGGTCTATGTGGCTGCTTTCATTATAGATTTCGATTAAGTCTGCAAACGCGTCGTCTTGAAAATTGAACGATTTATAAAATATTCGCCATAATTTCTTTGCAATCTGAAATGATTTGTTTTTCATTGGCCGAAAATTTATGTAATTTATTCATGGGTGGAAATAAAAACAAGGCTATTTTGTGAATTTCGTTATGTTTGGGAGAGCTGTTGATGAAATTTGGCAAATTTGTTATTATTTCACTATCGCTGGATTAGCCACTCAGATAATTTTTTTTAGTATATTAACATTTAATTGTTTGTTGCAAACTTTTTATAAATATCTGCAAAGTTTTCTAAAAATCGGGTGACATAGCTTACCTGATTTAAGTAAATGCTTTCTATTTATATATTTTCCCATTAAAAATGGGAAAAGAGGATCATGAAGTTGTGCGAATGTAGGTAAGGAAGCCAGAAGGAAGCTTCTCCGACGCTATAAAGTATATATATTCTTGATCAGCATCAACAGCCGAGTCGATTCAGCCATGCCTGGCTGTCCTTTCGTCTGTCTGTCCATCTGTCTGTCTGTATGAACGCGACGATCTCAGAGACAATAACAGATAGAGCCACAAGTTTTTGCATGTACAAACCTGATCATATTAATAGGTACACACATCAACTCTGACTTTAAGGTAACAGAAAACACTTTTATTCATTGTTTCAAACTTAAAATTTGTTTTTAATAAAATAAACTTAATTGTAACATAGAATAGTAATATAACATAAAAGAGATCATTTTGTGTTTCAGATACGTTTTCATTGTGATCATAATAATAGGTACACTTCATGTGTTGGTAAGAAAATAAAATTTTAATTTCCATTTTGTGTTCTTTTTTTAAGGTAAATTAGTATTTCCTAACGTAGTACCAGTGTATCCACCTCTATTTTTGGCCACTACTGCTATTCTTTTTGGCATACTTTTAATAAGAGCCTGGCAGGTCTCTACTGGTGTCTCATACCACAGTTTTCCCATAATTTTTGTTTATTTGAAAATGAATGCTTTGCCAATTTCTTTTTTAAATCTCCCCACAAGTTTTCAATGGGGTTAAGGTCGGGGGATTGGCTTGGCCACTTCAGAACGTGAACTTTTTGGTCCTCGAAAAATTTAGATAACAGCCTTGATGTGTGTTTAGGATCATTATCTTGCTGAAATACCCAACGTAATGGCATATTTTCCTCAGCATACGGTACCATAACTGTTTCCAATATGGATTTGTACTCTTCAGCATTCATTTTGTTCGTAGTCTGATAAATTGGACCTACGCCGTACCAGGAGAAGCAACCCCATACCATTATATTGCCACCTCCATGTTTGACTGTTTTTTTTATAGACCGTGGATGGAATTCCTTTCCATTACGGCGACGAACATTCCTTTCACAGTCATTCCCAAACAAATAAATCTTGGTTTCATCGCTCCTACCCCAGTCTTTGTGGTCCCTTGCAAAAGTTTGCCTCATGGTGATATTTTTTTTGCGCATAAGTGGGACTTTTCTGGAAATTCTTCCTGGTAGGTTGGCATCTTGTAGTCGTCTTCGGATAGTTGGAGCACTAACTGAATTCCCAATTTCGGCTGCAATAGCCTTCGATGACTTAAATGGATCCTTTTTGCTCAAAGTTACTATGTAGTGGTCAAGGGCTTCTGTTGTTTTTTGTGGCCTTCCACGGGTTTCCTGTCTTGGTTTTCTTTCTAATGCATTTTTAACAAAATTATGAGACCTGTTCATTAATTTGGCGATGGCTCTTAAAGATTTGCCTTCTTTTCTCAGACTAAGAACCAATCGAGCTTCTTCCTTAGTACAATGAGAATTTCGACCCATTTTTTCTAAAAAAATAATTATTTAATTCTCTGTATTGACAGGATCTATACTTAATTAACCTTTAGTGACCAAAAGATCACTGATTACAAAATTATTCACTTGATACTTGTGAGAAACGGATACTGTACCTATTATTGTGATCAGGCGAAATGTGTGGTGGACTCGCAATTTATAGAAAAGCTTTGATATACGGGGCAGCCCCTCTTTCAACTCTTTGTCACAGTGTGGCCAGACGTTGACAACAACAAAAAACCAAAAATTAAAAAGTTGTCAACACTAATAGTACGAAAAAACCATCTATAATTAAAAAATTCCGGTGTGTACCTATTAATATGATCAGGTGTGTATGTAGGTGTATACCGTACCCAGATCAAGTTTGTTTCAAATTTTTAAAATTTCGTCTTCTCCACCTTTTAACAACGAAAAACTGTTTGTCTTTCTTTATGAACGCGTCGATCTCAGAGACTATAAGCAGTGTTGCAAACTTTTGCAAAGAAAAACAAGAAAGAAAGTCGGTCAAGCCCGACTATAACATACTCTGTAGCCTTAACGTCGCAGCTCGCATTTGCTCACGAGTTATACGCGCTCATCTCTAAGTTTCACTCTCTCTCTTTCTCTCTCTCTCTCTCTCTCTCTCTCACTAATATTGCCGTTCAATAGAATGCTGTGGTGATGGGTGGGGGGTGTTTACTGGCCGTTTTTTGCTCATAACTTGAGTATCGTTCATCCGATCTTTATCATTCCTTCAGCAAATCGATAAATAATTTTGTTTTCAAGGTATCTCTAGAAGGTCCGAACGATCTATCTTCTAAACTGTAGGAGATATGACGTTTTTTCAAAATTGCTGGGGCGGGAGGGGGCGTGTCAAAAATTGAAAATCAACTTGATCTGCCTGCAAGTATAAGAAATATATGTCCCATACATGTCAAACCTTTATCTCTTACCATCTCTGAGATCTCTTCGTTCATACGGACGGACGGACGGACAGACGGACGGACGGACGGACGGACAGACGGACATGGCTATATCGACTCGGCTGTTGATGCTGATCAAGAATATATATACTTTATTGGGTCGGAAACGATTCCTTCTCCCTGTTACATACTTTTGCACAAACGTAATATACTCTATGTACCTTCGGTACAGAGTATAAAAACCCGTTTTCGGCGGGACGGAGAGGAAAAAAAAGCTGCATTTTCAACAAAAAAGTTGGAAAAAAAGAGCATGGCTTTTCTTATTATTTATGTAATTTTATATCTTATATATCATCAAAGTGATGAAGTTCACCGTCCTCATCCTTGTCGTAGGCCTCAGTTGTGCCTATTACCCTGCACATATTACACATATTTCATTTTTAATTTAGTTCGTCAGTTTAGTTTAGTTATTTAGTAATTCAGTTTCACTAATATCCAATATATAATATATAATATAAAGTTGAGCGTGCTCACCTCCATTAGATTTCCGAGTTTTGATTTTACAATATTAACCTGACTGAAGACACGCTCAGCCTCAGCGTTGGACCATGTCAAGAACAACATCTGAATCGCAAACGAGACTAACTCAAAAAGTCTTTGATTACCTCTAGAGGCCTTGGAAGCGATTACTTTAACCCCTAACCCAAAAACTGAATGAATATCATTACCCTTAATTTTCCAATATCTTCTACGAAAAATTCTTCCAAAATGGTAACAATGCTTTGTTTTTTTCAACCGAAAATATGTCAATCTTTGGAAAATGCTAAGATTGTCAGGAAAACTGAAATCAATTAAATATCTTAATACAATGAATTTTATGAAAATCCAAAAAGTAGCTCAGTGCCTGAGCTTCAGTTGCTTTATAAGGTCAGCTTAGAAATTTCCATATATCCATATGAAGCATAAATTTTTAAAAACAAATTTTTCGAAATCGTCTACTTGTATAATATAAATGTTAGTATCTGATGAAATAATCCATTTTTATTTTTTAGTTGAAGTGTAGTGAAGTTTACATTGTCATATTGTGAATTTGCAATAACTGCTGTAAGCTCAAGGGGTATCAGATTCATTCTTCAGGAGCCAAGTCTTAATCTTCGGGTTCTGCAGCCAGACTTTAGGACTTTTTTTTTTTGAAAACTTTTGGCATTTTGGTCAAACGATCTGTAATCACTTTGAGATGACTGTTTCCTGAACGTTAGAGGTTGCATTTATAGTCGACAAATGACTGACAGAGGTGACAAACTATCAATTTGCTTACAAGTTTTGCAAATGACTCCAAATTAAAAATAAAGCTGAAAAAATCACTTTTAAAAAGCCAGAACTCCCGCTTCCCGCTGTTTCTTAATTTTTGACGGGGAAAAGAATGATTTGGCAACACTGACCATTAAAGATAGAGCCACCAATTTGTGCATGTACACTGCCCGACAACCGATTAGCACACTCTCTAGCCTATCAGTTTAGAGGCAAATAACTCAGAACTCTTAATAAGTTTTAATGCGCATTATTTTTTTCTTTTATTCTTCATCATTTTTACTCATTCTGAGAATAACTGTGCGCTCTCTAAGTGTACCGTTATTTTGTTTTGCTGTTTTCTTTGAAGTGCGACAAAAATGTATGCATATTTTTTGCGACAGTCGATTAGCACATTTTTGCTTTAGTGTCAATTTTTGCGTGTAAGTTGTCGTCTTTGGCTGATTAAAACTATTATTTGTTTATTGTGACCAATTATCAATTTAAAAAATAATAATGTGAAAAGCAAAATCGTTGAATGAGTCTGAAAAAGCCAAAATAAAGGCTTACAGGGAGTGCGGTCACTCGATTCTTCAAATATCAAAAAATATTAGACGCAGCCCTAAAGTTATTACCTCATATTTAAGCAATGAGGATACCTATGGGAAAAACATGAAAGGTCGGCCCTCATCAGTAATAACAGCAGCTGACAAGCGAATTATATTAAGGCACGCATCTAATTCTCACGACTCAGCCGCCAAAATAAAAGAAAAAATGTGTTAAAGCATGCGTTCGGACTGTACAAAGAGTAATATCGAACGCTGAACATATAAAGCGTCTGAAACTAAAAAAAAAACCACCACTAAACCAACTTCGAAAGATGCAACGGTTCGATTTCTGTCGATCGAATATGTCCTGGACCAAGGAGTGGGAGCGTGTAGTCTTTTCAGACGAAAAAAAGTTCAATTTGGAGGGTCCTGATGGATATGCCTACTACTTTCATGATCTCAGAAAGGAAGAGCATACTTTAGATCGATTGCACAGCCGTGCCGGTGGTGTCATGGTGTGGGGAGCTATTACTTACTATGGCACCATAGAACTGCAATTTCTAACCAGTACTGAAAACGGCTTTCCCTGCAATCAAGAATATTTTTGGATTCTTGGAATGGAAGTTCCAGCAGGATAACGCACCTATCCACACAGCCAGGATCGTAAAGTCCTGGAATGTGGGTCAAAACGTGGAATTGCTAACTTGGCCGCCATACTCGCCCGATCTGAACATTATAGAAAATGTTTGGGGATGGTTAGCACGCAAGGTGTACGAGTCAGGCAGGCAATATTCAACTGAAGCTGAACTCATTGAAGGAATAAAAGAGTCCTGGGAGGCTATTTCACTCAATTATATTAAAAAATTATATGACTCCTTACCCAAGCGGATGTACGAAGTCATACTTAACCGTGGAGGCTCAACACATTATTAATTATTTTACAAATATAATCGAAAATATTGAAATTAATGTTAAAAAATAGTTTGAATGAAATTTGAATCCATTTTCTTTTGTTATTTAAAGTTTTCAAGCGACTGTGCTAATCAAATGTCGCAAAAATAAAATTTTATTTTTTATGTTAAGTTTGTTTAAATTCATTTAAAATGTTATTAATAAAGTTAATAAACTTTCTATCATTTATTCTTGTGTATAATTTTATATTCTTTTAATGGCAACAAAAATTCATCTTAAAAGCTTTATTCGTTTTCCTGATATTAAGCTCCTAATACTCGGACCATAGGGTGTGCTAATCGGTTGTCGGGCAGTGTATGTAGGTGTATACCGTACCCAGATCAAATCTGTTTCAGATTTGGAAAGTTCTTCCTTCACCTTCTTTTAATTGCGAAAAACTGTCAGAGTATCAACTTTTAATGTTGAACTCTGAGTTTGAATTCTGAAAATCACAATAATATCCGAGCAAAAACAACATAACTTCGATTACATTGCTCGACTGCAGCAGTCTTACTTGTTTTGTAGTCGTTTTTTTCTTTTTCTTTTAATAGATTCAAAATGTGAACCCTATTTTCTTCAATGAGTTTAACCAAATAAAACACTATACTCCAGCGGGTTGCGCAGTGACTTTATAAAGAGATTTCGAATGTAGAGTTTGAGCAAGATTTTGTTAAATATAATATTTAACCAATTTACTACAATTGGCTACCATTTCAGTCAATGCTTCGACTGTCTTGATTGATTTTTTAGTAAGTTTGCCTTTACTGAGTAATTTGAGTACACTTTGTGTTTTGCTTTTTACTCATTCAATCAATTCGCTTTGTCTATTCATTCATTCATACTCATTCGGTTTGCAATAAAAATTCATTCAGTTAAATTTTTGTACTCAAAAAATTCATTCATATTCATGAGTACTCATTGTTGCTCATAGTTTGAGTGAACTCATGCAGACCGTAATTTTCAAAAAAATTAAGTAACTCAGAAACTTTTTGAGCCACAAGTTGGAACCAAAAAGCTTCACTCGAACCTCGAACCTTTGGAAAATATTGTATTTGGTTTGCAGTCTTGCTGTCCTGCTTTTTAATAAACCAGCAGCCATTATTTGAAAAATCACATTCCCTGATATTTCGCACTGACATTTGGTATTTCCACAGCTGGCAGCTGTGTTCCCAGTTTCCATCCACTTGTTATGTAAAAAATGTCAGCTTTAGAGAAATTCTTTTCCTTTGAATTGTTGCAAGTTTTAACAGCAATTCAATTATTTTCGAAAAGGTCACAATATATTTTGAAAGGTAGCAAATTCCAAAAACACCAGCAAAAAAAAAAAAAGGTTTCTAAGAATTCCGGATTTTGCAAGTGTATTTCGGTTAGATGTTCCGCCTATCTCTGCACATGAAGAGTTAGGGACTTGCAGCAAAAAGAGATTTATGTTGTCTAACGCCGTCGCGCGCGTTCTGGCCAGCGAAAAGAGACGGTTTGTCTGCCACATGCAAAAATGTAAACGTAAAAATCACGAAAAAAAAGAGAAAAAAAAACGACAACGAAAATGAAAATGATGAATTTCCATACTTTCACGCTTCAAATGGTATCGCTGTAACTGCTGCTGCTGCTGCTGTTGCTGTTGCTGTTGCTGCTGCTTCTGCTGCTGCCGCTACCCTTGCCGGGCGGCTGACTGGCTAGCTTTCGTTTTGTCCAGCCAATGGCCCTGACGGCACTAGCAACAACAACAACAACTACAGCAGCAGCAGCAGCAACAGTTCAAAAGGTGCGCAACGCGAGCAGCGCTGCCGGCGTCGTGCAACGTCATGCCTCAGCGCAGCAGGCGGGAATGGGGGGGGACCCCAAGCACGTTTCCCCGCCGGCACGAGGCGCGGCTCGTGACAGTGATTTTGCCGACGAAGTTGGTTGGATTGGATGAGGAGGAGGCTGCTGCGACGCGACGCAGCAATGCACAAGGCGAGGGCGCTCTCCTCCTCTGTGCGCGCGTGTGTGTGTGTGTGTGCATGTATACAGCTTACCGTATAGGCGACTCGGACTCGCCCTTGCTCGTGTTTTTGGGGGTTGGAAAAGCATCGAAGCATCGTGGCCCGCAAAAAGTTTTCATTATAAATGGAAAAACAGTTGTTGGTTCATTCGATTCGGGACGTTCGAAGCGGAAGTATACAACAACTGCCACTTCGCGCTTCGCTGAGGCAGTTTCTTGGTCTGGTTAAACTAATTTTTTTTTTTTGTTTTTCCATTTGTTTTTGTGCCTCGCAAAACATCAACAAATTTTATAATATTTTTTTCAAGTGTTTGAAAGCGAATGCAACAAAGAAACAAACAAACAACAAAGAAGAAAAGTGCCAAACAAACAGAATAAATTTCTAAAAAATGAACCGAATGTATCAAACTCCAAACAGCTGTTTACTTCAACTGGGAAAACGGGACAGTAAACATTTACGGGTAAGTCTCCTATGATCAACTGGTGTCTGTGTGTGCCACTGCACTTCTGCAAGTCCCCAAAGAATCCTTAAAGTGGCTTGGCTCAGTGCTTACCTGCTCAACTCACAGCTCACTCGGGAGGGCAAGTAAATTGCTCACTTAAGAGTAATCCCCAAGCAAACGCTAAAAATGTCTGCATCTAATTGCAACTCCAGATTGCCATATATACACCAATTGCAGTTCCCTTAAAGAGCTGTTGTTGGTGTGCCTCGCGTTTCGCTCAAATCACTTCGAATCGCGTCAATCCCCATTTTTGGAGGCAATCAGTTTTATTTAGTCAGCCAAGCGCGGTGAAAACAAGCCAAAAATCATTCAGTCAGCCAGTCAGCCAGCCAGCCATCCAGCCGGGCAGACAACGCATTGTTTGTTACCTCAGTTGGCATTTGTGGACGGACCGTTTCTTACTATTGATGCACAATTAAACCGTGTTTGACCCGACTGACTGACTGACTGACTGGGTGACTGACAGGCAGACAGCCGGCCAACGAACTGTATCTTTGTCCACTGTCATGGTCTATTGCCATCGCAATACTCTCGTACACACACATTCAAATTGGGCTCTGAGCTCTTTTCACAAAACACCCCAGCAAAATTGGGAACAAATTTATATTGAGCTTTGTCATCATCATTTGGAGCCACATTTTTGAAACAGTTTCATGTGGAAAGTCAAAAAAATGAAATGAGCTGAAATGCAAAATTCTTAATTCTGAAGATTGAACG
The DNA here is from genome assembly GCA_037044535.1 of Lordiphosa magnipectinata. NCBI lineage: Eukaryota > Metazoa > Arthropoda > Insecta > Diptera > Drosophilidae > Lordiphosa > Lordiphosa magnipectinata. The sequence continues at coordinate 163,074 of JBAMBO010001880.1, forward strand.
AAAAAATTCGCACTTACATATAGTTGGTTCTTTCAAAAATGCCCCAGCAATTTAATTTTTAACAGTTTCATATCAAAGTCAAGAAAATTGTTTTAATTGTACATGGTTAAGATTTTGGGGTTTACAGATATTACAGTGATATGTTCGGTTACCAGATGAGATCTTGAGTCGACTGAGCCGATTTCAATTCGCTATACATTTATCCCTACATTTTTCATACTTAATAAAAAACAAAGTGCAAACGTTTCTACGAACATCTGTCAAGAATTCTAAAACTTTCTCGGATCCCTAAATAATAATACACTTATACACACCTGATCATATTAATAGGTACACACATCAACTCTGACTTTAAGGTAACAGAAAACAGTTTTATTCATTGGGCGTGTTCACCAGAATAATTGATCCCTGAGCAGGTATCAGAAAAAATTTTGTATCGATTAGTTTCTGCTGCTGGAGGGAGCAGTATCACTTTAAAGTAGCGTTCTATTTCTTTGATACATGCTCCTGTATCATGATACATCAAATTGGCTATTATGATGCCGCATCTCTCGAGTTCAGTATTAAGATAATTGCAAATTTATACTTGATCAGGGAGCAAGTTGTTCTGCTGAACGCGGCAATTGTTTCAAACTTAAAATTTGTTCTCATTTTTTCTTAAACTATTTGTTTTTAATAAAATAAACTTAATTGTAACATAGAATAATAATATAACATAAATGAGATCATTTTGTGTTTCAGATACGTTTTCAGTGTGATCATAATAATAGGTACACTTCATGTGTTGGTAAGAAAAAAAATTTTAATTTCGATTTTGTGTTCTTTTTTTAGGTAAATTAGTATTTCCTAACTTAGTATCCAGTGTAGTGTATCCACCTCTATTTTTGGCCACTACTGCTATTCTCTTTGGCATACTTTTAATAAGAGCCTGGCAGGTCTCTACTGGTGTCTCATACCCGAGTTTTCGGACACCTTCCCATAATTTTTGTTTATTTGAAAATGAATTCTTTGCCAATTTCTTTTTTAAGTCTCCCCACAAGTTTTCAATGGGGTAAAGGTCGGGGGATTGGCTTGGCCACTTCAGAACGTCAACTTTTTGGTCCTCGAAAAATTTAGATAACAGCCTTGATTTGTGTTTAGGATCATTTTCTTGCTGAAATACCCAAAGCATTCATTTTGTTGGTAGTCTGATAAATTGGACCTACGCCGTACCAGGAGAAGCAACCCCATACCATTATATTGCCACCTCCATGTTTGACTGTTTTTTTTATTGACCGTGGATGGAATTCCTTTCCATTAGGGCGTCGAACATTCCTTTCACAGTCATTCCCAAAGAAATTAATCTTGGTTTCATCGCTCCATAATATGTTTCTCCATTTTTTCTCCCCGGTGCATCCTACCCAGTCTTTGTGGTCCCTTGCAAAAGTTTGCCTCATGGTGATATTTTTTTTGCGCATAAGTGAGACTTTTCTGGCAATTCTTCCTGGTAGGTTGGCATCTTGTAGTCGTCCTCGGATAGTTGGAGCACTAACTGAATTCCCAATTTCGGCTGCAATAGCCTTCGATGACTTAAATGGGTCCTTTCTGCTCAAAGTTACTATGTAGTGGTCAAGGGTTTCTGTTGTTTTCTGTTCTGGCCTTCCACGAGGTTTCTGTCTTGGTTTTCTTTCTAATGCATTTTCAACAAAACTATGAGACCTGTTCATTAATTTGGCGATGGCTCGTAAAGATTTGCCTTCTTTTCTCAGACTAAGAACCAATCGAGCTTCTTCTTTAGTACAATGAGAATTTCGACCCATTTTTTTTAAAAAGCAATAATTATTTAATTCTCTGTATTGACAGGAGCTATACTTAATTTACCTTTAGTTACCAAAAGATCACTGATTACAAAATTATTCACTTGATACTTGTGAGAAACGGAGACTGTACCTATTATTATGATCAGGCGAAATGTGTGGTGGACTCGCAATTTATAGAAAAGCTTTGATATACGGGGCAGTCCCTCTTTCAACTCTTTGTCACAGTGTGGCCGGACATTGACAACAACAAAAAACCAAAAATTAAAAAGTTGTCAACACTAAAAGTACGAAAAAACCATCTATAATTAAAAAATTCCGGTGTGTACCTATTAATATGATCCGGTGTAATCCGGATGATAAATGTACGTCACATTTGTAGCTGTTATACACAATGATTGGTGCAACGTTTTTCTATACCAAGTAAGTTTCTATCTCACAGAAATGGAGAGAGAATGGTTTCTCCATTTTTACTTGCAATTTTTTAAGACCCTTTTGAAAATCGTTATTGAGCAAAAGACATGTGCGGTCTAACTCGTTGTACTTGCGTAAGTTAATCTTGATATCATATATCGGATAGTTTCAAAAATTACATAACCAATCATTCAGATAATTCCGATTAGTAATTAATGATCTATGATTGGAAATTTCTAATTAGTTTCTGCTGATGCAGGCTATAAATTATCGGTGTGGCTTTAGAAATTTTTAATAAAAAATGCACTCTGACGAAAAAAATTCAATATTTACAAATTACAAATAGCCGGTCAGGTGACATGACATAAAGGCCATATGAAAATTAGTCTTAGTGCACATCGAAATATATTCAGATTTGTTATGGGCGAAAAGTCCGCATAGAATTCGAACATAATGCCCAGGATTTGTTCGGACTTAAGGTCTATTTCCAGAACAAATAAAAATGTATGTCACGAAATTGCTAGTTATTTATGTTAAGTGGATTGTAAGCTATAGTGGGACCACAAAGTCATAAAAAAAACCCTAAAGAATACCCAAAACGGCAAGATGCGGCAGCCAAATGGTAGGGTCACACTGGTTTTTATCAAATTAATGTTCAAACAATTTCAAAATCGCCTCACAGCTTTCAAAGTCACATGCTGTACTACAGAGAAAAAAAATATCACAATATTTAGTATCAATCTGGTATTTTGTAGTATCAAATCGGCCTTCATCTGAAAAATACCCAGATGAAATGTTCGAATATATCACTTTGACATTTCGAACACATCAAAGTGATATTTTTTCAGATCAACAATTTGGTATTCTTTAATATCAATGATATATTATTATAGTATCAAGGCTATATTTTCAAAATACCTGTAGGACATGGTTTTAGTATCAAAGAAATATTATTAAGACATCAAAAGTGTATTATTTTAGTACCAATGCTTTATTTTTATAATATCAAATCTATATTTTTATAATACATATTACATTTATTATGACAATTATCTTTCTGGAAAAATTTGCTCTTTGTCGCTGGAAGAAATGTAATTAAGGCGGTCGAAGTTAAATCCACACTCTAGAAAAATTGAAAAATTAATATTTTGAGAAGAATAATTATTTCAATACAAAACTTACCAATTAACTTTTCGTTAAGTTTTTGTATTAACTCATAGAGTTGGATGTCTTCCATTTTAATCTGGAAATTATAAAAAATTAATATATTTACACTCGCATAAGTTTTTTTTGTGCATGTGTGCGAAATCTGCTGAAAGCTAAGGCTGAGTATGCGCTTTTTTGTTCTGCCCTTGAACGTCAAACAGCACATATATATGTGCAATTTACAATTCATAAATTTGCAAGTACACCAACAGTACAACAAAACACACACACATGCAATTCACATTTACCGTTTAAATTTACATACCTTTTCCACGCGCCAGCACAGATCGAATGACGAAATTCGCAAGAAGAAGCTAGAAGTTCGCTGCAGACTCGACGCCAACTTCGAAACATTCACGAAGAAAAAACGACCGGCACTCGTTTTCTCGCTTGCGGCAGCAGAGCAATGAGCATTGGTTTGGCTTTTTTCGAGATAGACTATTGCTGTCTCTCTCTGATTTGAGAAACTCTGTGTGTCTCTTTCTACTTTCAGAATTTCGATATCTGAAATCATATCACTTTGATCATTTCACATTTCAATATAATATTTTTAGTATCAATGTGGTATTACAGGTTCATATTGATATTTGATATGCAAATATTGATATTACTGATATGATATTGAAATACCTGATCTTAATTTTTTCTGTGTACCTACTACAAGTTGCGCGACTTCATGATCCTTGGTAGAGAAAGTCTTGAGGAACTTAAAATTAAAAAATATGGAAAACTAATGGAAAAGAGTGATAATTAATGTGCTAATAAATGTATTATTTTTTGTACTTTTTTGTTGCTCCTCGCTTTTGCTTCCAATTTGATCGATGTTGTCCGGAAATTTTGAATTAAGTTCAGCAAATCGGCTATGCTTGAAATCCACACAAGCTATCGATGTGGCAACGTTATGATTATTTAGTTTCTCTTCTGGAAATCAACAAAATAAATGAGACTAAATAAATGGCTCATCAGCTGTTCGAAGCTGTTTTGTTTATATGAAGTTCAACATAAAAATGTATTTTTGTGCGTTCTGGAAATAGGCCTTTAAGAACCATGTGGATATTTGTATTCAGCGTCAGAGCACAGTTAAAAATTGTAGAAATATATATCTGATAAAAATATCTAAAAAAAGGTTTGCAAAACTTAAAAAGATGGTTCAAATATCCAAATTTCAGTTCCTGTTTGACGAAGAAAGCTAGTTACTTCCCTGACAATACTGTGGTGTGATCGACTTGTCGTTCGTGCAATATAAGCTGCTCGCTCCAAACCAAACCATAGAAGGCAGCTATTCCGAAAACAACAACAATCTATTTTGCATGACAACGCTCTGCCACATTTATATAGCGTCGCGACGCGTCGTTCAAAACACTTCCTAAGCCCTGAAATGGGATTTCTAGCCCCACTCCATAATTATCGATAGTTTAGATCGTCTGTGCACCGGCAGTATTAGCTCGTCGCTGCCATGTTTCGCCAACAACACCGCCGAGCAAAATGAACTTCGTATCAGTGGCTACACACACACACGCGATGACAAAATCAAAAGCAAAAATTTTCCAAGGGCCCAGAGTTCGAATCCCCCCCCAAGTAAGTAAAAAATTTTTAAATAAAATTAAAATATGTGGGGTTTGGTGACCTGTTTTTGATTTTAGTCAATGTTACAACTGGCTAGCTCAAGGTCTTCTTTGGTTGATTATAAGCCTTTTTTATAACCAACACAAACCAACAGATATTAATTACAACATTTTGGAATAGCAATTGGGTATGTCCGTACAACGATCGCTGTTTCGAGAATAACCAAATTCTCTCATCAGCGGACTTGTTTTGCTGTTCACACTTCAAACAAACATCCAGTTAGTACTTATATTCTCAAGGTGGCGAATAAAGACATAGGAATTACACTATTATAAATTCGCAGCCCGAACTTCGGCTATGGTTTTTTTTTTTTGTTTGAAGGTGTTTTTTTTTGCTATTCCAAAATGTTGTAATTAATATCTGTTGGTTTGTGTTGGTTATAAAAAAGGCTTATAATCAACCAAAGAAGACCTTGAGCTAGCCAGTTGTAACATTAAAATAAAAATATGTTTAATTCAAACAATTGTTTCAGAACCAAAATTGGTGGGTGGTGGTGGGGGTATTAAGGTTGCCTCTTCTGGTTTGGGATGATGATGAGCTCAAGTAGATTGGCAACTTGTGACATCGAAAATAGTATCCAACCCTACTTTTCTTCAGTTGAGAGTAACAGCTGTTAAATTACTATTTTTATGGTAAAATTACTGTACACACAGTAAGAAAATTTGCTTACTGTACGCATCGGTTAATATTACTAATTTTGTGGGTTGGCGCATTTCTAAACGATATTTTCAGTTAAATTTACTATTGCAATAGTTCTCTTTGCGTAAAGGTTTACGTGATAGTTACTGTAAAATTTGACAGTTGGCGCATTTCTAACCCAAAATATCGGTTAAATTTAACCACAGATTTTTTTGTGTGTGCAAGTATTATATAGAGCAGCTGTGGACAGATGATGTACGAAGTTTTAAAACAAAACAGTTTCAGGAATACCTCTAATATCTTCGAACTTTAGAGATATACATTGAAGAACAATATTAACAGTTACTACAAAAGAAAACAATTTTGAGGTAAACACAAAGATAAATTGAACACAAAATAAAGCTCTTGATAACTTTACTTTTTATTAACAAAGAACATATTTCACAACATGTGTCTCACGTATTTCGGATCGAAAGAAGATTTCAATAAATGAACAAGTTCAAATTACTGTATTCAAAATTGTACCATTGCGATTTAGAACTGCTATAGGTCATACCTAATTCAAAATATATAAACGAGAAGGCCAAGGTAACTTCGTCTATGCCGAAGTTTTTATACCCTTGCAGATGCTAGTTTTGAAATATCAGAGTTTAAGAACCCTAATACTAAAGTCAAAAATATTCCTTACCTCCGACCCGTCGTTATCGGACTTCGAGCAAATTTTGCGTTTCTGTTTGAAACCATATAAAATTAACAATTAGCGAGTTTCAGAACGTTAAAATTGAAAAACAAAACTTTTTTTCACTAGGAGCCACTTTCCGACCGATCGGTTCTATGGCAGCTATAAGATATAGTCATCCGATCCGGTCGGTTATGACATATTAGCAGCGTGCAGTAAAAAGAAGTCTCTGTGCAAAATTTCATCTCGGTAGCTTTAAAACTGAGAGACTAGTTTACGAAGAAACAGACAGACTGACAGGCGGACGGACGGAAAAATATCATTCCACTCAGCTCGTCGCCCTGATCAAGTATATATGTAGTTTATGGGGTAGGAAATGAATATTTGTATGCGTTGCAAACTTCTATTCAAAATTATAATACCCTTTGCAAGGGTATAAAAAATTGGAGTTAAGCTCACTGGTCACACTGAAAGTTGGCAACGCTTTTAGAGTTCCAAAAGGAAATCTGCCTATTTCTATGATTAAAGTTTAATCACAATCAAAATACTATCAGTCTGTTCTCAACTTCACTTCTGCAAAAGTCTTGTTATTTAAGCTCACATCAGCTAAATCAATTCCGAGGGGTAATGGGGTCGAAATGTTTTCGGAAATTTTCGACTCTTTCCGCCAAATTTGTTCTCAGATTCTCTGAAGATCGAATTGATGATGGCGCGATCAACTTGTTCTGATTGAATTTCGATGGGTGTAAGCGTGAAAAATAGTTAGCAATTGTTCCGACGGTACCCATCGGAAAATTAGCATCAAACACAAAACCAAAAATGAAACAATTGCAGATATGTGGAACCAGCAATCAGAGATAGCATTGACCACAACTTCTGTTCATTGCATTTCATACAAACATGCCTCAATATCTAACAAAAACACCTAACTAAATGCAAATGCAAGCAAAACACTGCTGACAAAACAGTGTGACCGTTTGAAATTTGGTGGGATTTAGCTGTTGAATGGACCTACCTGGCTTACTCCAAACATTATAAGATGTCAATGTTGAATACTAAACTTTACAAGCAAAATCTGGTGCAAAACAGTTATCAATATACAAAATTTTTTGGGGAAGTGGAATTGAGAACAAAACAAATATAAAATTGTTGTTATAGTCAGAAAATCTTTATATTTTAAAACCATTTCTTTTAATTGTTTTGACATACATTTTTTAAATTTAACCAAATTTAGATGCTATTACAAAATTTCGGATTTTTGTGAGCAAAAGTTTTGAAGTTTCAATAATAGTGACCCCAAATTCAGCAGCTAAATGTTCTATGTATTTCTGTATAAAATATATTTGCCATAGAAATATTGGTACAACAATTGTTTTTTCTTGGAATTTTTCAAAGTTAGTAAACGGAAGTAATTCGTAAGTATAAGTAAAAAGTTCACGTAACAAAAGTCAAGCTTCTAAAGTTCTTTTAGTTAAATTCTCCCACAATTTCTAAACTAAATTATGTACAATTTGTTTATTTTAAAACTGTACAGAAAAAAACCATTCGTTGACTAAACGGAAACTGAAGCCCTGCCCGTGTCTCCTACTTTTGTGTCAATTTTAATGTAATTATGCACTGTAAATTGCATTATTTTATATTGTGTGTATGTGGCCCTGCATTACATTACATTATATCGGCAGAAGCAACAAATTGAAAGTACTCATACAGCTGGGCTTTTGTTGTTGTTGTTGCCTCAAAATAATTCGATTTATACGCTGGGCTTTTTACCCACCCAGCTGCATGCAGCACAACTCAATCAATGGCGACCACCAGCCAGCCAGCCATTCCATACCAGCCCGCCCCGTTCCTGCCATAGCCCAGGCTCTGGTCGCACTTTGAATGCATTAGTTCCAAATTGGCTGGCAGTAAACTTTATTATTGTGGCTGAGTAACAGGCATATATGTATGTAGTATATTCAACAACAGTGTGTCCTTTGCTCGTCCCTGGTATGGACTAAACAAATTAGTTCTGATTAAAAACTACACAGCCGCTAAAAATAACCAACACTTAGGGGTAAACTTGAATTGGGGTGATAATCAGTGTTTGCTGAGCCGAACCAGTTTAAATTTTAGCAGTCAATCTGCCTATTGAATCGATGTTCATACATAAACCTGAACGATATTTGAAGTACCACTAAACGGCTAGAGCATTAGCACAGTTCGTGCGTCACCAACACTTTGCTCGTTTTTACTTCCCTTCTAATTACTTCAGTTGAATTAGACATTAAAAAAACATATATAGTACGAACATTAATATGAAGTGAAGTTTGGAGTGTTCTAGTTAAGTGTTGCTTGGTTTCTGGGCATGGCAGAACTTGTTTCAGTTGCCACATCATCAGGCTGGCAACAATCCGTTAAGAAAGAAAGAAATTGGTTTATTCTTTCAAAAGATAGTTAATTGAAAACTAAAGTCATTTAGAATCGTGAATCAATCATTAGAAATTAGAATCAATAGGCAATGTGGAGTCGGTTCAACGCTTTGCTGTGAGCCAACCTCACACCCATCAAAAAAGTAATATAACACAGAATCAAACCGAAACCGTATACCAAAAAGAAGAACCAGGTATCCGAGAACCAATATTTCTGGAACCGAAAGGACCGAAAAGAACATAAACATTGTACCGGTACAGTTTCGGTTCTGAGTGCAATAACTAGTTTGCAAGGCAAGCACTTAGTTTTGGGTAGACTTTTAAGCAATTTGTTTAAAAAAAAGAATCTGGCTTAACAAAATCTTTTGTATGATGAACGCAGGACTAGTCGATTGGAAAATAGTGCATTCCTATGTGGCATTTTCGTAGAACCTCATTATTCAGGCCTGTTACCAATTCCGAAAACGAGTGGAGTTCTGAATTCCGCAAAACGACAAAGCATCTTCTTCTTTAAAAAGTTGTGCTGAAGAGCCGGCGAAATTAAAATAATTGATATATGTGGCCATAAAATAAATGTTAAAAATTATAACCTTTGTAATATTTGTAATAATAAGAAATTCCTTGCAATTTGACTATACAGAGAAAACAAATTTTGGCTGCACAGCGCGTGTAGAAACGTCAAAGCTAAACGAAACATGTTGCGCCCTGCTGAATTGCGCACGCAAAATGTAGAATTCAGAAAGCTACACGCCACGTGCAGAAATCCTACACGTAACGTGTTTGCCCACGCAGCATTTAGGTGTTAAGATATTGAAATTCTACACGTTTCGTGTAGTTTTTCAACACGTCGCATTTAGCTTTCTCATTACTAAACGCGGCGTGCAGAAGAGCTACTACACAAACGTTATGGGTTGAAAAACCCGGTCAGAACGTGTAGAAATCACACATTTTCGTGTAGCTATTGCATATTTTTTTTCTCTGTTTACTATCATTCAAGAAGTCCTCTAATCCTACGACCTTTCTTTAGGTCTGATATATACTATCACCGTCGATAGAGAGTTCAGAGTTCTTTAAAGGAGCTCCACCTAAAATCATCTGAATACATATATGTAATTTGCTGTAGCCTATTTCTTGAAATCTGTCGGACTCACAATGTGATTTTTATTACGCTTGCTTTTCATGTCGAGCAATTGTTCTTAAATCTTCAGCAAGACATTGTTTATTACTATCTAAGTGCCTCGATAAATGTTTTTCTATTATGAGCTCAGTCCCAATATTGGCAATATTGCAGTGTTCTTAGTCCCGAGATTTCAAACTTTAGCTTCTGACCAAAAACAATTTCAAAGTAGCACATTACAAGGCAAGCTAAAACTCCAAAAAGAAATTCTTAATAATAAAGAGAGTTTTCAAAATTTAACTTTAAATGAAGAAAAGAAGTTTATGAAAGCAATAAACAAATATCAAATATAAAATCGGTAAATGATGTTATAGATTTCTTCGAAAATAGTCCAAGAGAAAATACATCGACAAATGTTTTAAAATGTTGGAAAGGTCAAAAAAACGACGACTTAAAAAATATTGCCTTGTTGAATGAGCCTTTTCAACACCTAAGTTTGATCTTTCTAATCTATGAGCTAGTATAGATGAACAGCTCCCAGAAGATATAATGCATATTAACTTAAGGGGGGTTTCTCCATAGCGAGGCTGTTTTTTGGACCATTTTAAACAAAAATCTTATCTAAATACGCAAAGAGTTTTTCCAATTCTGTTTTTTTTTTATTGTGTTACAGATTAAAGAAAGCAACAAAATTTTTGTGCTCCAATACGAGGGCTGTTCAAAGTGGGGTCAAAGTGGTCCAAAGTCTCCAGATTGTCTGAAATGAAAAGTAAAAACGGGGCTATAATCAGTATAGAAGTCATTCTGGTCTGAACCTTAAAAAACATTTTGTGATTTTTTTTTTGACAAAATGGCGGCCATTGAAAAATGAAAATTCGATTTCGGGCCCTTTATTTTTAGATTAGTGTAAAAAAAAAGTACAAATTTTTTAAAATTATGATTGAGGTTCAGACCGTCGATTTCACTTAGTTTCATAAAAATTGGTTCAGTGTAACTGGAGATATCATGGCCGCCAATTCAAAAACTTGGTTTCGAGATAATTGCGTTTATAAGTTTGAAGTTTTTTTGCAAGTAACCAAAAATTTTACAGATATTAGTTGGCGATGCCAGCTGCATACAGCGAACCGTCCTAGTTCTCAAAAAGCTGTTTTCAGCAGCAGCCCGCTCTGCTCTCCGTGTTATTCTGCCTTCTTTAGATGCGGCCGCAGCTCTAGTTTCGCAGCCTGAGCATTGTGTAGGATAGCCTTCGATAATTATCAAATAAAAATCGATTAATAATCGATATCGATCTGAGGCGACAACTTGTTACCATTCAAATTCAAGAACCAGCCTTTATTACTCAGCTTTATTTACTCACAAATGGCTCGTTTAAGCGAAGACATTGTTCGACAAAAAAGGCGATATCTTCTAAAGTATTTCGAATTTCAAAAATTCCTTTAAGGGCGATATTCTCAAATATTCAAGCTATAAAAAAATGCAAAAAAAAAATTTTGCGTATGGAGAATCCCCCCTTAAACAAAGCAGTTCTCAAAAGTTGAAAATGGCAGCTTATGAATTTAATAATTAACATAACAATATTAACTGAACCTACAGTTCTGTATAGGCAACCAGCTCTTTTTGGTGGTACAATGCATAAGTTGTTTACAGTTGTGAACAAACGCAACTTTTTCGGACCTAGAGCCAGCCAACTTACACTAATTAAACATTAGAAAGGTCGCCAAATAAATTACAAAATAAAGAATATTATTTTAATAAATCAAAACTATTCTTTTATGTTCATGCGAACCGAGGTTCGACTGAAAACCTTGGGTTCAGGAGTTCCAGGAACCGGTCCGCGTAAATAAAGGCATTGTAAACTCACATTAAAGAGTTGGTGACAACTCTGGTTGCTTTTGACAGACAGCTGTTGATTAGACCGATTTCGAAACCGATTTCGAAAAGTCAAAACGTATCCAAATCGTTCTGAACAGAAATGTATTATCAAAATGACACTATTTAGTCATCAACTTGAAACTATTGAGCATCAAATTCTCTTTAATACTTCAAGTATCAAGTTGATATTTTCGAAAGTATTAAAATTATATTTTGAGGATATCAATTTGATACTAACTTGTATCAGCTTTACACTTCTGTGTATCAATTTTTTAGTATCAATTTCATACTAGGTCTTATCAATTGGTATAATTTTGATACTAGCTTTTATCAATTTGATATTTTTCTTATCAAGTTTGTAGTATAAATTCAGTTCTCTGCAAACTGCCAATAAAATTAAAACATAGCATTTTGCTTTGTTTTGAACTCTTACAAAATGTATTTTATTTACACTAATGAAATGAAACACGGGGAAACATTGTTCTCTCACTCTGCATGCTCCGTGTCCAAGCGGATGTTTTTTAATCAGAAGTCACTATAATGGTGTGTCTCATTCTGAGACCCGTATATGTAAATCTTTACGCTTTCGCAGAAACCATGAGCGAAAAACGCCTCTTCCGCATTTGACTTCGTTTCGAACTTTTCGGATTGTGCGTCATCTTGCAGAGTGCTGAAACATATGTTTGCAAGAAACGACTATAAATGTCTGAAGTTGAGAATTTCCTCAAAACAGTTTAACGGCATCAATCCAGGTTTTTCTGATCTTTAAACTTTTACAATATTAGAACAATGTATTTTAGTTAAATATTGGTCAGAAAATTCAACAGTTTCCCAAATTGTATGAATTACCAAAAGTTCGTCTATCTGTCCAAGCTTCCCAAAGTAAGCGTAGAACGTTTATTATCTAGGTTAAAGTTTATTATGTCTCTGGTAAGAAATCGGATGGACGCATAAACTTTGACCCCTTTCTTTAAATACGTACCGGTATACCGAAATAAAAATCCTGTTACCATAACGGAATTGAATACCGAAATAAACTAGAAATAAAACAGAACTTTGTACCAAAACATACGTATCGGTTTGATTCTCTGTAATATAATAATTCTTAAAAAAATAAACAAATTTGTTCTTGGATCATCAATTCAAAATTTCTTGAAATCGAGCTTAGTTCGTTCTCATACTGGGCTTGAAAGTAAGGATAAGTTCTAAATCTTAACTTAAATAACGAATATTCAAATCTCACGAATAAATAAATTCCATTTCAAAAGGTTTAATCTAGGACTTACAAATTGGCTTTTGAATTGAACATGCTTGATTGAAGTATGAAATTATTTTCTCCTTTTCTGTGTGTATTTATTATGCCAATAACAATAAAATGTAATCATATTTGAATGTGATTGAATGACTAGAATGCATTTTAATATACCTGACAACGATTTGTCGCAAGGCATAAAACTTGCTTCTTGCATTTGCATTTAGATATTGTTGAGCACACAGCTGGTTTAGACATTGTTAATGGATTCTATAATATAAGCCTCACTTGGAGATTCTGAATGATGTTCACTTAATTTATTAAGCGTGAACCACTGAACCGAACCAAACATGCGGTTGAGTGAGCTTTAAAAACCATGTTGATTGTGTTCTGTGTTCTTCTAATCCTTAACCTCATCTAAATTCCATCGGTATTCACCGAAGTTAGCCATAAATTCATATAAATGTAAGAAATTTAGTTAAAACTCTTTAACTGAAGTCACATTCATTTTCCTAGCTAGCTGATTTTGCGGAGGATTACGGCCATAAGCCAAGCAACAAGTGTGCGTGTGTGTGCTTCAGCTAGGCTGATACTTTAAGCACTTCACATATCCCTTCCGTGGCTTTCTTTCCTTTATTTTTGTCTGCTTTGGCAATCGTTGCGTAACTTATTGTACTAAACAAGTAGAAGGACACAAAACAATACAACAGCAAAATGAGCGAAAAGTTGATTCTACTTCATTTGATAAAGTACATCGGCTAGGCAGCCAAAAGCGGATACCAATTGCGGATGTGATGGCGGATGCAGTGAAACCTCTTTGTTGTGGCAAACACTTACGCACACCAACCAGCCAACCAGCCACACAACACAACACATCAAGCGGAAGTTGACAAACGTAGCGCGTCATAGCCACTAGTTGAGTTGGAGGAGGAGATATGGAGACATGAGTGTGTGTGTGTGTGTGTGTGTGTGTGTGCTTGCTTATTGTGACACGCACATTTCCGCTGCCGACTTGCCATTTTGTTGCCGGTGCTTTTATCAGTTGTATCAATAGCCCAAGTTTGTCGTTGCGTTGACAGTCGAAAATGTCTATCATAACTTTTGTTCTATTCTGTTTCGGTTTCGGTTTCAGTTTTGTTTTGTTTCTACTCACTCCCAATCGTCATAGTCGATGAGCTTCATCATGGTGGCACTTGCTATCAATTCACTCAAGCACACAGACAGACAGACAGACAGGCAAATAGATGGAGAGTCTGACTGGTAACCAGGCTTTGTTTCAACATCTTGTACCCAACGGTAGTCAATCGACGCGTCGTCTGCCTTACACTTAATTAACCCATCCACCTGCACGAAATTCAAATTCATTCAAGCCACATACTCTTGGATATGTCACAATCGATTGTTCCTGGACCAACTGAAACGAGAGTACCACTAAACCTAATAAGCACATAATTGTTTTGAGCAAAAGTCAAATGTACTTCACTAGAAAGTTATGCACATACCATAAATATGAACAAGATTTGCTGCCCATTGACAAAACGTTGGCATTACTTATAAACTACTTATTTAAGCTTGGCCCTTAAAACTGGTTAACATATTTGTACATAAATATCTTTTTTTTGGGCTAAGCCAATTTTTTTCCAAGACGGTGCAAAATCGAACCCTTTGAAACCTGTTTGGTTCAGGATCATGGGGACCCTCGAACTAGGCAAAAAAAATTTTCATCAAAATTTTTAAGCTGAAGTTGGGATAATTCTCCTTGTATGACTATCGGAATGTACGTTCGGTAGGTTCGGTTCCAAAACCGAGTCCGTTTAAATTTAGAATATTTGTATTGTGTTGCATTTCAAAATACATATTAATTGTATAATTTTATTTCAATTTCGAATGTTATAAAACTTTTAAAATGAACGACATTCAACAGCACTTTATATCTAAGTTATTTAAGGTGAGTAGCATAATCTTCTTTTTGATCCCAAATTGAGCTTCCTCATATTTCCTCTATTGTTAATAGGCCGAATGGTGTACGTTTCGTGATGGTACGTGGTGTACGAACGTTGGTCGAAAGAATTAAATTGCTTATGGATCGTATTGAACCAGTCCAACAGCAATTCTTGCTTAAATTAGTACCCTAAGCCGTTTGTCATACTCCAGCAGACTCATTTTTACTGACCTTCCTTCGCTGATTGGTTCATTTAACTCGAATTGGTTCATTTAAGTCCTTCTCTCAGGAAATCGAACCCTGGGGGGACCTTTTGCACTCAACGAACTACGTATGGAATGGCGTGCTAGCGCATTGCGCCATTGCACACCTTTGTAGCTAGACGTCTAAGGGGCTACTTATATTTTCTGTGAGGTGGTAGAGCTGAGTTGAATTGTGCACATTTTAAGAACATTAAAAACATTTGTGCTTAAAACTTTTGACTAAGGTTTGTTTGTATTTTGAGTTGAAGGCAACTAATTTTCTGAACAGGTTTTTATACTCTGTACCAAAGGTACATAGAGTATATTAACTTTGTTCAAAAGTATGTAACTGTCAGAAGGAATCATCTGCGACCCTATAAAGCAGGGGTGCCCGCGCCCATTCCGGAAGCCAAGCAATTGTTGTTGCTTTGCACAAATAAATAGCTCGCACGCATACGTTCTTTGAGCCCATAAGCCTACATAAAGCGACAACAATTTCATATGCGTGCTTCTCCTCTCTTTCTTTCCGAGCTAAGGTTTTGTTGTTGGCGCGTGCAGACCTGCAAGAACAACATCATATGTGACTCTCTTCTGTCTCTCAATGTCTATGTCTCTGGCAAATTAAAAATCAACAACATTGTTGTCTTTGCGTATTCAGCGCTCGCCTCGCGCGCGTTTGCTTGTGACAGCAACAACCACACACACACACACACAATCCAAAAATCGGGGTTCTCTTTCTATTTCTTGTTGTTGTTATTGCTTGAGATATATTTTGTGCTTTGTATTGGTATTCACACGCCCGGAAGCTCATTCTGGCCACCCCAGCTATAAAGTATGTATATTCTTGATCAGCATCAACAGCCGAGTCGATAAAGACATGTCCGTCAGTCCGTATAAACAAAGAGATCTCAGAAATGGTAAAAGATAGAGGTTTGACATGTATGGGACGGGGTGACGACTAAGAAAACGAGAAGGCCAAGCTAACTTCGTCTGTGCCGAAGTTTTTATACCCTTGCAAATGCAAATGTCACAGTTTAAAAACGCTTACATAAAAATCAAAAAATTTTGTAACTAAAACCTATTTTCCGACAGATAAACGTCTGAAAAAAGTTTTTCTCACTAAGACTCAATTTCCGACCGATCGTCCCTATGGCAGCCTTAAGATATAGTCATCCGATTTCGGCCCAATTTTGCGAATCTATTTGAAAGCATATAAAATTAGTCATCAGCGAGTTTAAGGACGCTAACAAAACTAAGCAAAAAAATTTTTTACCAAGACTCATGTTCGACCGATCGGTCCTATGGCAACCATAAGATATAGTCACCCGATGTCGATCAACTTTTTCAAATTAGTTTGAAAGCGTTTAATATTAATAATCACCGACCTTAAGAACGATTTACTTAAAAACAAAAAAGTTTTTTTCACTAAAACCCATTTTCCGACCGATCGGTTCTATGGCAGCTATAAAATATAGTCATCCGATTTTGACCAAAATTTGCAAATCTGTTTGAAAGTATATAATATTATTAATTACCGAGTTTAATCACGTAAACATTGGAAACAAAAAAGTTTTTCTCACTAAAACCCATTTTTCGACCTATGGTTCCTATGGCAGCTATAAGATATAGTCATCCGATTTTGACCAAAATTGGCAAATCTGATTGAAAGCATAAAATATTAATAATGACCGAGTTTAATCACGTTAACATTGAAAACAAAAAAGTTTTTCTCACTAAAACCCATTTTTCGATCAGGCGATGGTGGTGGACTCGCAATTTATAGAGCAGCTATAAGATATACGTGGCATCCGATTCGGTCGGTTCTTCGACATAGTGTAGCCAGACGTTGACAGTAACAAATAACACTCTGTGCAAATTATAAAATTGTCAGCTCGATAGCTATGTAAAACCATCTAGAGACTAAAAAGTTCGCGGTAGAATACAGACGAACATAATCAGACGTGTATATTTTGTACTTAGTATCAGTATGGACACGCACAGACGCGCATTCTGGACACCCAAGCTACAAAGTATGTATATTCTTGATCAGCATCGTCAGCCGCGTCGATCAAGACATATATATCAGTCTGTATGAACAAAGAGGTCTCGGAAATGGTAATATTTCTATGCGTTTGCAAACTGTCTGGGACAAAATTATGACATAATTCCGACGACATAATTGCAAGGGTATAAAAACGACACAATTTCGAGCGAAATAATGTCGTTTTGTTTTGTCAGAATAATGTAGTTTCAAAACGACATAATTTCGATTCCAAATGTTCTGGGCGAAATTATGTCGTCGGAATTATGTCGCTATGCCTATGGGACACATTTTTCTTGTACCTGCAGGCAAATCAAGTTTATTTTCAATTTTTGCCACGCCCCCTCCCACCCTCGCAGATAAATGATTCGTACCTTCTACGCATATTTAGTAATCAGTATTATTTATCGATCCGCCAAAGGCATGATGAAGATCGGATAAGCGATAGTCGAGTTATAAGGAAAACAATCGTCGCCGCAACGGCGTTGAGCAGCACTTCACACACTTTATGGTTACTTTGCCACTTTGTATGGCTTGTAACTTAATTTGTAACAATATATACAAACTTTGGGGGATACAGAGCATATTTAAGTCGGGCATGACCGACTTTCTTACTTGTTTCTCTCTGTGTTTGTTTGTTTAATAGTTTCCCAATACAACAAGAGAGCTTGTGTTGATAATTATAGTATTGGTCACCATAGGTAATTCGGGGAGGTTGATAAAACAAATATAATGTAGTATCCTAGCTTAATTACCAATGGGGTATATATCAGATTTCAATGCTGCATAAATTGTTGATAACATTAATAATATTTAAGCATTTAAACATTTTGGGCCGATTTCTCTTCTTCCAGATAGCTGCTATGTGTCAGATAAGCTCACAATTTACTTTACATTTTTAACTCACAATTAGCTCTATGTAATAGATGAGAAATCGGCCCTTAGACTTTTTAAATAGGCGGGCGGTAAGATTAGTTTTGAAATGGGTTTCGTTCCTAATGGTTTTAAGTTGCTGCGGAAGCTGGTTCCAGCAGCGAGAAGTGTTTCTCTGAACTGGCCAGGCTTAATCTTGGACAAATTAAATTATTAGTTCTCGCGGATGAGACAAATTCTAATTTTTCAAATAAATACTGTGGTTCAAGAGTAACAATGATTTAATGGACAAAAATTAGAGTTCTAAGTTTAATTCAAGACTCAAGAGCCAGGTCAAATATTTGGTTGGCGAATGTCGTTAAATGCTCAGAGGGCTTACGGTCAATGACATAAGGTATGCGAAATAAGTCACCTTATAAATCCGATGATCAGCTGCCAGAGTTTTGCTAATCATTTATTCAATTTCTTTTTTTTTTGCTTAGTTTTCTCTAAGACAATTTCCATGCTTGCAATAACAATGTTAAGCACAAGACTCTATAAGGTGCCGTTATTTTTATTGATTATTACAAAGCGCATGCGCCTCGCTATTGACAGAACGAAATAATTGAGCCATATCGCGAAACGGGGATGTATCTACAGGTTTTTGTCTTCAGATACAGCGTGACGCTATTTCAAGGTTCGTAAGTATTTGAAAGATCCCGAGATTTTTCAGCCATAGACCTCGTTTTAGACGCCCGCCATTACTGAAAGAACGTGAGGTTTGATTCATAATGTGTAGATTTGAATCTAAAATCAACTTCAATTTGCAGGACTATGTTTCAAAGCACACTAGCTCTCTCTATATCGAAGAGTCGTATGCAATAAATTTTACGCGACGATCAATCGCGATTCATACGAAAGGGATGCCGTCTACATGGCAATTTGCTTTCTAGGCAAATAGTCGCCAGTAAGCTACTTTGCTAAAATTCTTAAGTATTTAAAAGATCCCGAAAATCACAGAAAATAACCTCCTTTTGGACGCCCGCCATTGCTGAAAAAACGTGATAAAAGAAGAATAAAAAAGAAAAGAATTAAAGAAAACCTAAGTGCAGGCCATATTTCCGACGAACTAGCTCTCCCAGTATCGATAATGGTTTGAGCTGCAATTGGGTTTGCTGAAAAGAGTTCAATACGATTTGTAACACATAAAATGAACTCTGAAAAGTTTGTCGAACTATTTGACGAAGTTTTTGTAATTTTGGACAAGAATATTTTAGAGATTCTTGGACATTCCAACAGGACAATGCTGCGTACCACGTTTCAAAACGCACTAAACTATTTTCTGAAGAAAAAAAATAGCGGTTTTGATGTGGCCCGCAAAAGGTACAGATCTTAATTCCAATGAAAAATTTGGGGAGATAATTTCCAACAAAGTTTTCATGCATGGGAGGCAAGTTAACAAGGTAAAAGAACTTAAAAAGTCTATTATCATAGATTGGGCTATATTGGATGCATTAATTCTTCGAAACTTGGTTAATTCAATGCTAGAACGTGTATTGAAGGTTAATAACAGTAATGGAGGACATTTTTAGGTATATTAAAAAAATCACGACCTTATTAAAATCGTAATATTCTGAAATTATCAGTTCACTTATTTCGTTCTGAAAAATATAAATTTAATTTTTAAATAAGTTTTATGATTTCATTAAATCTTTTAAAAATTGGAATTGAATTGTTACTTTGTTAAGTTGAAAGAAAAAACTAAAATATTTGAATATATTTCCAGTTTTATATGATTGTAAGGTGACTTATTTCGCATACCTTATCTCGCAATAGAGTTGAAGGTTACACGGAGTCGTTGCATACTATTGGCGTTACAATTTGCAAAAATTACTTTAACGTAGAATAACATTGGGACTAAACAGGATCTAGCTATGAGCATTTTAATGGTCTGCGGTATGATGATGGTTTTTGATCCAGATAGTTGCCTGAGAGAACCATAATATTTTAATATGTGGTTGCTCCAGGAGAGAGTTGCATTGAATTGTATTCCTAGGTTGCTGATTTGATTTACATATTCGGTGTGGGTGTTTTTTATTAGCTTATTACACTAGGCAACAAGGTACAGTATATTGAAGGGTTGATGGTGATTCTACATGATTTTCGTGTGCTGAACACGAATCTGTTTTCAGAAATGGTCCCTTAGGTCGAGATTTTTAGTAATTTGAGCGTAAAGTTGCAAAAATGCCTATGTTGACCCATTTTAGAAGCGCTTTGTGGGGAACCTATAATTTTGTTTTGACTTTTTATACCCTTGCAAAGGGTATTATAATTTTGCCCAGAAGTTTGCAACGCATAGAAATATTCATTTCCGACCCCATAAACCATATATATTCTTGATCAGGGCGACGAGCTGGGTCGATTGAGCTTTGTCCGTCCGTCTGTCTGTCTGTCTGTCCGTCTGTTTCTACGCAAACTAGTCTCTCAGTTTAAGAGCTATCGAGCTGAAATTTTGCACAGAGTCTTCTTTTTCCTGCACGCTGCTAATATGTCGGAACCGACCGGATCGGATGACTATATCTTATAGCTGCCATAGGAACCATCGGTCAAAAAATGGGTCTTAGTGAGAAAAACTTTTTTGTTTTCAATGTTAGCGGCCTTAAACTCGGCCATTATTAATATTATATGTATTCAAACAGATTTGCAAATTTTGGTCAGAATCGGATGACTATATCTTATAGCTGCCATAGGAACCATCGGTCGGAAAATGGGTCTTAGTGAAAAAAACATTTTTGTTTTCAAGTAAATCGTTCTTAAGGTCGGTGATTCTTAATATTAAACGCTTTCAAACTAATTTGAAAAAGTTGATCGACATCGGCTGACTATATCTTATGGTTGCCATAGGACCGATCGGTCGGAAAATGAGTCTTAGTGGGAAAAACTTTGCTGTTTTCAATTTTATCTTTCTTAATCTCCGCGATTGTTAATTTGATATGTTTTCAAAAAGATTCGCAAAATTTGGTCGAAATCAGATGTTTATCTGTCGGAAAATGAGTTTTAGTTAAAAATTTTTAGATTGTTATGTAAGCGTTCTTAAACTCTGACATTTCAAAAACAGCATTTGCAAGGGTATAAAAACTTCGGCACAGACGAAGTTAGCTTGGCTTTCTCGTTTTTGATATAATCATAAATTACTATTTCTTAACTTTAAAATAAACTATTCCAAGGAATTGTGCAATACCAAAAAACCGATAATAATAAAAATAACAAAATTGTCTACTGCCCAAAGCTATGCCTTGCAAAAATAATTTCAATGAAAATTTTCAACATTAACCATTTTTTTCTTCGGGGCAGCAAAAATATAAACAATTTTTTGTGAAAACGTTTACAATTACTAAAAATGGTTTATCTTCCAGGAAAAAAATCGCAGAATTGTTTGGGATAGTTTATTTCAAAGTTTAGAAATAGTAATTTACATGATGTTAAAAAAAGTCCAACCAAAAGTAAGGGTTCCCCACAAAACACGTCTAACAATGGTCAAAATGGGCATTTTGCAACTTTAAGCTCAAATTACTAAAAATCTCGACGTAAGGAACCATATCAGAAATCATAATGAATCACCACTAGCATTTCAATATACTGGAAAAAGTCTAATTTTGTTGCCTTGTGTTATCAATGCTGTAGACTCTTCCAAACTTTTAGGTCGCCTGAACTTTTCAAATAGCTCCAGCTTTAATCTCATAGGTTACAATTCACTGTTTGCAAATTGTCTGTCCATGACTTGACCAATAGATGGCTCCACTACTTGCTTTGAACAATGCTGGTTGAGGGATTTTCTAAACTGACCAATAGATGGCGCCAGCGCTGCGGCAGCGAACCTTTCTTTTGGTCATAACTTCAGTATAGTTCACCCGATCTTTATCATTCCTTCGGCAAATCGATAAATAATCTTGATCACTAAATATCTCTAGTAGATACAAAAACTTGAGAAAAAGGGGAGGAGGCGTGGCGAACATTAAAAATAAACTTGATCGGCCTGCAAGTATAAGAAATATATACTTGATCTGAGATATGTTTGTGCATACGGACAGACAAACGGATATGGCTATATCGACTCGGCTGTAAATGCTGATCAAGAATATATATAATATATTTGGTACTGAGTATAGAAATATTTGACATCGTCTATCGCCTATTGTAAAACACACACATACAAAGCTACTGTGACTTGGCGATTGCTACTATTGTCGAATTTTTGCAACAAGCCTGCCTTTGGAATTCCCGAACGGTCATAGCAGTTCTGGTATGCGGTAGCCACTGTCAGCTCATTGAAGTTGGGCAAAGATCGCTGATAATTGAATTGTGGAAATTCATGAAATAGCTATACGATCAACCAGCCTCCCCTGTGGTGTTGTGCATGTCTTATTTTAGAAATATTATGAACAAAATCATAACTAATTGACCTAGAGCCAGCTAAAAAGTTCTATGAGTTCTACCACTAAACAGTAAAGTAACATTGCAAAAGTATCGATATATCTATAGTAATACCGGCATCCCTACTTTATCGAGTCACTCATTTGTAATGGGTACAGGGTATGAAAAGAACCATGGTCATGCAAAGTAATTTCTTCACGTAAATTCATTATAATTAGCAATATTTGGCATATATTTCCACTTTTAAGGTATGGGGACTTATTCTTAACAATTACATTTTTCTTTCTTAAGTCACATAGGCACCCAATGGCTTGATCGCATGTATTTTTAAAATCTTACTACTGAGGACTTTGTGTTGCCATAAGAAGTCGACCCATTCATCCGTACACATGGCCAAAATGTGTTTAGCACAATAACATTATTTCAACTATTTAGGGGAAGTCACCATGACGGCCTAGCAGCTGAAAGCTGAAGTACTAAATTTCACCAAGTTTACACACATTTATTCAAACCTTCTTACGTTTTTGTACCATCTTCGCCCATGTCCAGGACTTTCGACTGGGGTGACCACCTTAAAGCCATTATCCAGCTCCCCCAAGTCCCCTTAGGCCCAGACGGTTTTACGGTTTCCTGGTTTGCTGGTTTTGCTGGTGCCGTTGCTGCCGCCTAAGTAGTTTGACTTTGAAAATTGTTTCAAGTATCTCAGTGCCTGACGCTTTTTCGGCAATGTGCTGTGAAAAATTTTCCAGAGAATTGCAGCCGCAGGCGAATCAACAACGGCAACAACACAAGCCGCAGCGCACAGCAGCAGCAGCAGCAGGAGGAACGGCAGCAGCCGGAAATGAAAATCAAATATGCCAACATTTTTGGCAGTAAAATGAAAAGCCGAAGCAGACGCAACAGGCAGCCGCCTCGTTTAGGTGTAGAAATCCTGTTAACAGCCCTGGCCCCACACCCTAAGATGGAAGGTGGACTGCTTCTGACACGACTTTTGGTTTCGGGGTATTTGTCTTTCCACTTTCTTGGGCGTCACGCAGGCGGATGGGCACGGGTATTTGCCTGGTGGCGTCAGGAGTACGCATATTCCGCCTTAGATCCATATTAGCACGTGCTAATGAGCAATTTTGTAAAGTGATAACATTTTATTCCACTTTTGTGCATCCCTGCAGGGCGGGTAAACAGGTAAACAGTTGATAGGTGAAGGTGGAACTTTAGTAAGCAGATTAGTTCAAGTGTATGGCGGCTCTTCAGCTTCTCAGCTGACGCAATTATTTTGGCGATTCTTTCAAAGATGTCGCTGTGCTCTGTGCCAATCCAATTTGTCGACATTTTTATTTATTTATTTTTTTTTTTTTTTTTTTTGAAAGCGTCGTCAGCGCTTTTATCATGTTATTTGCTTATCTTGCCGCAGGCAATAAGCAACCCAAATCCAAGCCTGAACGCACCACCGAAAAACCATCAGCAAGCATATCAACATCAACATCAGCATCAACGCACTGAAATTGGAGGTAGTAGCCCTCGTCCTATTTGTCCTGGCATTCAATTTCAACAGCTTGAAGCGTTGGGGCAGCGAGGGCGAGCGGTTGGGTGGATGGGTGGGAGGGGGGCAACTGATGTCGCAATCGGCAACTGTGTTTAGGGCGGACCTTTTTGTATGGTGCCTCAGATTGCGGCATATTATTATTACGTTTTAATGAGGTTATTGTGCAGGTAAATTTTCATGAACATTTCCATTAGAACAACTTAATTATCAGCCGTTTTATTATATAGCCAAAGGAGCCGGAGAATGTGACCGGACACGGGACTGTCGTTTTAACTTTGACCATGCAGAAGTTTTTTATACCCTGTCCAATTTCTTATGATGGAATTAGAGAATTATGTTTGAGCAATTCAATAATCAAATTGATAAATGATCGAAAATTTAAAATTTGTACCTTAATTTCTATGAGAAATAAGTGAAATAGTAGTTTGATTTGTATCAAATTCTAAAATGCGGTGCTAAATTAACTGAAACCAAGAAAAGCTATAATTGAGAAGGCTGTCATTGAAAACTAAAAAATGTTTCCTTACTAAATCTGAATTTTGTACCTACCTTTTTATAAAGCAACTGTAGGTAACACTCGATCGACTGTAATCAAACTCTGTGGATATATTAAAGTTCACTTAGGATAGAAAACAAAGAATTTCTGCTTAAACGATGCTAGTTTAAGCTTCTAGTTTTTAATTTACCTTTAGTTGATCGCTGATGGTTGGAAATTACAACAAGGGCGACGTGACATTGAGTGGCTACAATGTTAGTTCAACTTATCTAAGTATAATGAGGCCCACAACCATTTACAAAGACTTCTTAGCTGCAAACATGCCAAATGTTGAGTGCTTCTTCTTTACTCAATATTTGTATGAAATTGCTCGTTACTTCGCATGTCCGTAGAGGCCTTACGACTGTAATTCTGTACCTTAATGTTCTGATCAAAATTTCAAAATTTGTTTGAACATGACTAAAATTGAATTGAACCCCTTTTTTCTGTACCATGTTTACCATGGCAGCTGTACAATAAATTTACTTGACTTAAATGGGACTTGACAGAATTAATGCCACTTGCTTTTGCGGGGATGATACTTACTTACATGCTCTTTTGATTGGAAACCGAAAATGGTATTCAGAACCAAAATCCGCATGACTAATCGGTTCGGTACGGTTGAGTTCACTGACGAAATCTGTGACATAAAGCGCTTACTTACAGCTTGCAAATTTTGGAATTTTAATAGTATTCCTAAAATTTGTTTCAGCCTTCATTCAGTTAGGTCGGTTTTTTACTGTTCAACCTGTTCGACTCATAGACTGAATTAATCCTTAGCGTGTATATTTGCATTTGTCCTCGAATCTCTTAATATACCTGTCATCAGTCGGCATTCCTTCCTTATTATTACTTCTGGTGGATCATTTTTATATATTGTGCCCTAATGCTGAACATTCAACATGACATGTACAAGTCTTAGGACTTTCGAAGGGCCTAAGTTTCGAATATTATTGGAGTATAACATTGTTTCTTTGGAAGTTGCTAGTTGATTTGTTTGAATGTCGCATCTCTTGTAATCCAACTTTAGAAAGAAGAATATTACGTACTATTTTTGTTCCGAAGCGACGTGTAGTTTCCGCTAATGCCCTAATTGCAGACAATTAAACAGAATTATCTGTTTCGAAGTGCAATCCTAGATGGTATGGACAAAGTTGAAAGGGCGTGTAAACTAAAATGTCCCATCAAGACAAACACAAAACTATCAGGCATGTTCTCAATTCCACTTTCAAGTCTTTCGTTTTGAAAAGAATTTGCACAAATTACGCCCTCTTACAGTTGCTAAAGTAAATTTTCATAAAGTGCATAAAGTGAATTTCCCTGAATTCTGTGATCCATTTAGAAATTGTTAGTGAAATTTGATTTGCATTTAATATTGATTTACAAGGAATTTTTTTGTTTAATGTGTCCAGAACCTAAAAGTCAGCCTCTCTCATGTTCGATTGTTCCATTTTCGATCGTTTCGCTTGTAATTGTGGATTCTCTCTTATATATCTAGATCAGCGTTGGTCAATGAGAGCGAGGCCAAAAAGTGAGAGTGTTTTAGTGTGTGAAAAAAAGCGCCGTGACAGCATCAAAGGCTAGCCAACGACTGAAAGGCTTTTTGCTCTCTTCTCCTCAGCTTCGGCATGCGTTCGGCTCGTATACGTGTAAATAGCGTCCCCCAGGGACAAATTGTGTTCTCGGAATTGAGAACACAAAAACGAAACCGAAGCGGAATTTCGTTCGATTTACTTTTCAAAAATTAGTGGAACTAAGAAAGTCGGGTGTGTTCCAAAAGTTTCTAGAAATTTTCGTAGAAACTATTTGATTTAGAAATAAACTAGGAGAACTTTATATGTGAAATGATAAGAATAAGGTCGGCTACTAGATCATAGTTCGGTAAAACCGTACGCATTAAATCTACTTGGCCTTGAGCATTCAGTTTCAAATCGCCCAACTTTTGTCATCTAATCTAATAGCCTGGCATATTTGTGGCACTTCACATATAAAGGCCAGCATTTTTAATTTGAAATGCGAGCGTTTATACCAAAAACTCTAGAGATTTCTGGAACACATCCGCATGATTGTATATTCCCTTGAGGCTTCCTGTTGCTTCTTCTTTAAATGCCTCTAATTGTCCAAGTGGTAAAATTTCCGACAAAGGCTTTAGGTCTTTTATTCTTTATAATCTTGCATTTGCTTTAGCTTTGAGTATTTCTTGGAAATTCCTTCCGACCACTAACGCGGCGAGCAGAGGCGTAGCTGGTCATAGCGACCTGCTTAAAACTGGTTCAATGGTGCCAGGTTAAGCCTCCAATGTCGAGTGCAGCCTTAAATGTTGGCGCATAGTGCGAAACTTTTGCAGTCTCCATGGTACTATGTCAACATGAGCAACTGATAAATCATCGAAGTTAAGCGATTTTTTCCCACTGCCACTCCGCCTCATTTGTGTTGGACGTAAGTTAGTCGCTATATTCTACTAAGAGAGCGTACTTAGCCATACAATTCATTAACAAGAATCAATGGGGATAATTTAATGATTCGGCGGGAGCTATTGTTCGAAACGTTTTCATTACAAACATGAGGGTCTCAGCTACCGCGAAGTTCCCCATCCATTTTCAATTTCTCAAATTTATCCTCGTGAATTGTATTATATTTCTTTCGGCTGTCTTATATTTCTATTTTATGCCAATTCTCAGGGCATTTCCTGTTTTCGCTTTCGATTAAATCATGCGGAATCGAATGATTTTCTGTTTCCCAAAACCGAATGTGGGCATTTCGACAGCTACGAACGTGACAATCGTACGAATTTTCTTGCCTTTATTGTGAAGTAAAACAAAGAAAAAAGTTTACAATATATTTCCACATATTGGTTTTTGGATAGTACTTTAGTATCACTTTGTTTAATGTAAAAGCTGAGAGTTGTATACCAGGCATGCCCAAACGCTGCATACGACAGAGCACTCACCAATACTCACAAAGATAAGCACCAATACCAATAATGAAATTGTTGTTGGTCAGTATGCTTGCGCTCGCAAACACCAATCAAAGAAGAGAACAAAACCGGTTTTTTCTCTACGCGTCGCATAGACACGAAATCGTTAGCGTGTGTGTCGTTTTGTATGCCTCGCGCCCTGCATGTATACGATCATTGATTTCCTATGTTTGGTACAATTACAATAACAAAACGTACCCAAAGAGCATACGGCTGGGCATCGCTGTTGTACACAGTAAGGTCCCAAGATACAGGCAGGCAAAAAGGCATACGCAACGTGACAAAATACGGAAGTGCGATTTGTCTGCTTTCACAAAAAAGCAAAACGTGCATGTATGTTTTAACGACCGTTATGTTAATTAAACCTTCAAATTTTTGCCGGCTCTAGGTCTCGCTATGTTGGTACATAACTTTAAAACAGGGACAAACCACACCACAAACGAGGTTAGTTGACCGAACAGCTGTTTCAATGGTATCTCTACCATATCATCACCGGTCTTCAGCAAAACTCTGCGAAATGCGTTTGAGTTTTTTAATGAAACAAACTTTAATATGATCTGCAATGATGTAACTATATATTTACAGCTAATTCGCTCAAAAATAAAGGTTCCATTTTTTATATTTGACTCATTATGATACGAAACGTGACACAAGTTACTTGACAAGCCTTTCTCTAACGCCGTACTTCTAATGCTTTTCATAAATGTATATATAATATGTATCCTTTTGCGTAATCATAAAAACATAAAAATGTTGATTCAGGAACTTGTATTGATATACATAAGATAAGTTAGCTGCATAGTTTTTGGTTGACCTTTCTGTGGAAATGCCCGTATATTATTCGTCTTTTAACCTAAAATTTCCATTTATCTACCTGTACATTCGACTTTCTAGTTAACAAAACGTTTCGAACGAATTCTTTAAACGATTCTTGGAAATCAGAATGGTTTCTAATTCCGATCGATCGGATTTGGAAATGAAAACACGCCTGTATATGATATGAACACTACAATTTCCCTTAAGTAGTTCAAACCAGATATATAGTACTGTCTCACTGAATCTTCTGCTAATTATTATTTCGATTTTTTCACCAGAAGTAATAAAGACGCAGAGAGTTCTATTGCGATCGGGATAGAATGTATACCGCTTTGTACTTAAAATTTCAAGTATGTTTTGTTCTTTGATGTGAAAGAGTCTAAAAAACCCAAAAAAAGAGAGTCCTAGAATAAAGGTTAAGCAGTTCATTTAATTTAACATTCAATTTTTTAACTAAGCAGTCTGAATTTTACCTAAAAGATACATTTTTAGTCAGTTTTTTTTCTTAATAACAGTTCAAGTTTAAATGTGTCATATAGTACACCAAAGTGCATTGCTAAGAAATGAATTTTTATTGTTACAAATACCACAAAAATTACAAATTTACGCCTGCTTTCAAACTCGAACTCACGACCTCCACGTTCTAAGGCGACAGTCTACCGTTTGCGTCACGCGACGTTTTAAAAGCTGAGAGCTTAACAAATGACTGGGTTCTTTATTGTAATTTGACGCTACGTCGCGGCCGACGTTAAGACGCCATGTCGTAGGGATCAAGTACCGCTGGACCCCGAGTTCAAAACCCAGCAAGGAAAAGCTAAAAATAAAATATTTTTTAAGTTTCTCAGAAAGAAGAAGAGGCTGCGTACAAGGCATTCACTTCCTTTGTGAGGAATATTTAACCTCACATTTTTTTTTAAAAATTTCTTAAATTTACGCAGTTTTTTGCCGTGTACCAAGATTAAAATGTTCTAAAAACTTAAGGTCATTAGCAACCTTAAAGTTATTATAAGATTTCTTTGGAGCCATTTTTAGGCCCAATTGCCATGAATTTTAGGTTATTTTCGGCGGTCTGGCATACAGTAAATCCATCTTGGTCTTTGGAACTTTTCAGCCTTAATTGATTCAATACAGCGACTTCGTTTCAAGAACAAGCTGGGAACAGTTTTCGAACAAAGATCCTTTTATACCAATTTTATGTGATTCAAGAATGCATTGAGACTTTCGAATCTAGGATTTATCAGATATATTTTGTACTTATTTAAGGAGTTCATCTTGTTTGACTTAAAGACTATTAACTAACCTAAAAGTATGATCAAAAAGAATTCTAAAGCAAGTATTTCGAGATTAACAAAATCGTATTTGATTTAATAGTTTTGTACTTGAATCAATTTAGTCAAATACATACCATAATTCTTCATTTTTTTTCAAAATGCACAAAGATGAACTCCGTCTTCACGTCTTTTGGTCGTTTTGCAGTTATAAGGAGCGACAGAATCACTAAGACATATATACATATAGTATATCTTCCACAGTTTCTAGTCTAAGCTCTTAGTAATCCAGGTATACTGTCTTCTTTATCTGAACCT
Organism: Lordiphosa magnipectinata; assembly: GCA_037044535.1. Taxonomy (NCBI): domain Eukaryota; kingdom Metazoa; phylum Arthropoda; class Insecta; order Diptera; family Drosophilidae; genus Lordiphosa; species Lordiphosa magnipectinata. The sequence goes on from JBAMBO010001880.1 coordinate 193,054, forward strand.
ATTTGGTTGAGTGGTAACTCCATGTGACTCCATACCTTTCCTCTCAACCTCTTGAAAATTATATTTAGTTTTCATTTCAGGCATCAGAAATCTGGAGTATTGAATCTACATTGCTCTCTCCATTTACATAGTTCAACTTATATACTTAATATTTGCCCAAAACTGTCATACCCTCTTTCGAGGATATCAAATTATGAATAAAATCAGTTGGTTTGGGGGTGGTTGAAACAAGAATTTATTTTAAGTGATTCCATGCGAGTGTGACACAAATGGGGCGACTCAAATTACCCACAATGGCAAGGCACCCAACTAAAGTTGACAATTTTTATTACGAGCCCTTTGAAGGGCCTTCATATTTTTGAAATATTTTTGAAATGGCATTAAGCATGAGCCAATTGAGCTTGAATTTTGAATGTTGTTTGAGTTGTTTTTGTGTTTTTAAAATTTATCATCTTTAAATTGCAAGTCAACGGAATTGTATAAACCGTACAAACTGGACATAAGATCCAACAGTTCTATCGTCCGCGTAGGCAGAAAATAAAAAGCAGACAATGGACCAGATTAATCCAATAATTAGATTGAGTTCCGTCTGGAGTAGCAGCTGCTTGCACGGCCTGCTGTACCAATTGCTTGGCCTCATCCACCTGGGATTGAACGAGGTCTTCCTTAGATAAACCCAAGCTCCAGTTAGAAATGCTTTCACAATCATCCTCCGACGGTATTTCGGCTGGTCCAGTGAATAGTCGCATTTGTACACGGTCGAGCGAATCGCTCGACGTGGACATGGAACTTTGTTCATACAGTGGCTTAAGCAAAGCCATTTGTTGCGAGAGATTGGTATCGATACCCGGCATGGTCACTAGTGTGCCCTCAGATTTGACTCGCAGCGACAAGGATTGCGTGGAGCCAGTTCGAAGTTTCAGCTCACGCACATCGTCGGCAGAGTAAGCGCGATGGAGATCAGCTTCTGCAACTCGGGATTTCTTCGGCAAAAAGCGTAGATTTCGAGGATTGTAAACCATTGTATAGCCTTTAAGAGAGAGTGGACGAACTCCAGGTTTGGACACAGCACGTAGAGGATAAGTGGTCTTCAGGCACTGACAGCCGCGGATTTGCTGTTGACGCGTATGCTAAGGGATAGATGGAAATATTAGTGATTTGAATTGTCTTAGTTGCATCGGGTTCTAATCCGATCTGGCTCTAACTACATAATATTTATATTTAGACGGACGGACGGACAGACAAACCTTTACCTTTTTACCAATTTCAATTGAAAACCCTGTGTATGTGTGACAGTAAAACTTTCGCCTACTCACCAAACGCTCACGATTCATTTGATCAAACTCCTCGCCTTTGCTATTCAAACTAGAGCAGCTGGCTTCGATTTTCCGCTGATCCATTTGCTGCGGCTTTGGCTGCTTTCCATCTGATGAATCGACTATAATCACCCGTTTTACTTCGCCCTTGCGGCTGGCTTTCTTTATAATTTCCATCAAATCATTCATGCTGGGATTTGTGAGGTAAACACAGTCCTGTTTTTCGGCCTCTTCTTCTTTATTCTCCTTGTCCACCTGCAATATCATTGGTCGTTGGCCCAGTTGACGACTTGTTTCGATCTGGTTCAGAGAATTGGAGCTACCGCTGCTCGGCTGGGGACGCTCTGTGCCCTCCCCTGTGGCGGTTTCCTTCTTTTGTAAACGCTGGTTAGTCCCAGCGATAAAAGCTCGACTGCCCCTAAAACGACCGTAGAAAATGCAATGCATATAAGAACAACACTCCAAAGATCTACTTACAGTTGCATCCACATATTTTCAACTTAAGTAAGTTCACAGAAGTTCTGCCAACGACTGCCCCAAAATAAAGAGATGTGTACAGTTTAGCTGGTTAGGTGGTTAGTTCAGTCTGTTGCTTACCAATGAAATTTTGAGTATCAGTTTTGTATTTACGTAATCAAAAATATAGATTTGATGTTCAACTCCTATAGTATTTCTTACCAAATCGGAATTGAAATTGCTTCTCAGCTGTGGCACTCTACACAGGGCCTGCTGCTTTGGAGCACATTTTCAAATTTTGCCTGAACAACTTGAACAAAGAAACATGAGGCACTTTGTGGTAGAGACTGAGCCAGACAGAGCAGAGCATAAAAGTAAAAACAAATAAATTTAAATGCTACCAAAAGGACCGCTTTGCCCACTTCATTATGCAACAAAATAGTTTCCAAAACATTTGCACTGGGTGGGCAAATAAAACCATTTGCTTCACTAAGAGTCGGGTGATATGAAAGTACTTAACTTTTGTGGCACAACAACATCGAGGCATAACGTTTTCCATGTGAGAGGGTAGGCTGATAAGTCATTGGGCTAAGTAAGTAATCTCTACATATTTAACAAAAATTGTAGCTTTGCTGGTTAGCTGATAGTCGAGTGCCTGATTTTGGTGAAAAACTATGGCAAGGAATATTGTGCAGTCACAAGATTTCTGTTTTTCTTAACCAAAACCGTACTGTAATTGCTTGCATCATTGCACACCATAAATAGAAATAATCGAAACTGTGGGCTGCTTCTGGGAAATCAAGACCAAGAATGGCTCAGTGGCTCAAATGAATGTTGGCTCGGTCATAAATCTGTGTATTTCGAACTACAAGTAGAAGTAAGAGAAGTTCTTTGTTTATAGAATACTAGCTGACCCGGCAAACGTTGTTCTGCCATAGTAAATATTTTGAATGTTTAAGCAATATCCTTCTTATCCTTTCTAGAAAATTACCGGATATTTGAGAGCGTCGTATGAACGGTGTGTGTCGGCGATGTACTCCAGTTTATTGTTTCTTCTTAGAATCATAATTTCTCTCGTCGCTGTGCGGTCGCCAACAATTATTGCAGCAACGTCGTCAACAGTAGACGCATTAAATCTACGCACGTGGTGTTTTATTCAGAATGGATAACAATAGCATGATTGTCACTTTGCAATTCGTGCATGTGTGATTCAAGAATTTCAATAATTCATAGCGCTCATTCAAAAGGGAGTCCAGATCGCCGACGATGCGCCTGGCGTTAGGCGAATTGAGATTATTGTTGCCGCAACGTGCATCCCATAAAGTAGATCTGTACATATTTATGTGGTTCGTTTGGCATTGACAGCAATGAGCCTACTTTATGGTACACTTGGCCTTTGATTTTGAAGGTAGAATTAAATTGCTGACCATTTACCGCTGTATTGTGCATTATTTCTGTTGCTCCTAACAAAGTCATTTGAAAGCATTAATTAAATCTACGAATGGACTTTAGAATCAGGTTTAAATCTGGATCCGTGCCATAACTTAAACGCTTGTACATTTCTCGAGAGGTGCTTTCGCGGGCTCGCTTATCATTAAACTGAAGACAGTAGTGTGGACTGACTCTCTCTCTCTTCGGGTGTTAGGGTCGGGTCATGTTCCGAAGCCAGTTCTGTTCATTTTTGGAAGCATTGCGATGATGACGCTATCAGTGCAGAAGCTACCATTTTCGGGTACCTGTCAGCTGATGGTGACACGATTTTTTTTGATATATTTGAAATGCGCTAGGATTGTTTGATGGAACATCTCAGGTTGGCGTGTCTCCAAATGTAAAATATCTTTCTCAGCAAGAATCTTAACAATTTGTTGACAACTTCGTATGCCTCCCATCCCTAGACTTTTACAGCATAACACATAATTTTTAATCTTTGTACTCGCGCTTACATTTTTCTTCTTCATTCAGAGCTCTTTTGGACTCGCTAAGTGTTAAATTTATATGCTTTTTAAATGACATGATTGAAGATATGGTCACTCCAAGATATTTAAGCAGTTTTACCGCTTCTAGTTGTTTATTTCCAAGTGTACATTTCTCATCTCGCGCCAGCCTTCCTCGTCCATGTCGAATTACCATTGTTTTAGACTTGTCCGTGTTGATTTTTAGTTTGGAAAAAGTTTTTGTATATCTGCTTTGGGAATGATTTTATTAAAAGGGTCGTGGCAAATAAGCCAATTTTTTTATAATTTAGAATTCAATTAGATTGATTATTCAATTGTTTTTAACAAATAATATAACTTATATAAATATTTCAAATTTCATTAGCTCTAAGCAACAATTCTTGTGCATCCTCTCTTAATTGCATTTTCGGACTTTGCCATTTACTACGAAAGCTTGTTATATAAGGGACTGATGACCACAACAATATTTAATCTTTGGTGCTTTCTCTAGAAATTTACCTTATGCAATATTCATATTTCTATTCAAACAAATAATGTTAGCATTTTGGGTGAATTTTGTTTTAAGAAATTTTAAAATTGAACAAAGGCAGTTATTTGCTCTCATTGCTTCGAGATTTTTTTTTCGGCCACTGGCTTATGCGACGATATGCACAAGCAGAACTCGCTTCGAAGTGAGTTAAAACAACTTGCGGACTGGAGCACGGCGTTAGCTGGGCGCACACGCAGACGGCGCAACAGGTGCAGGCTTATGCAAAACCAAATATATGCAGTGAAAGTCTCGCTTGTTGCTTCTGTTGTTGTTGCTGGACTGCTACTAAACTCAAATTTCGTGCCCACCGCTAAGCTAGATTATATCTGCTTAAGTTCCGAACACCATACACCATACCATATTTTAAAAAAAACCACATAAGTCCTTTACACTTTTAATTAATTGAGCTTTTGTTGCATTTTTCAGATTGGCTTTACCAACTTGACGGGAATCAACTTATTATTATTGAAAAGGTAATTACTTGATTTAAATTTTTGAATATATTTCCATTTGCATATTTTCATCCCAGATGCAGTGAGGTTCCGAAATGTCGACACGACTATTAGTTTTATTAAAAGATTTTTTATAGCTTGCAAATTACTTTTACAATTTGAAAAGTTAAACTTAGTTATATCGCGATACTTTCGAACAGCATCAACGATTCTAACAAGGTTTATTATGTAATAATCAGCGAGTTGAAGAGCCATAAAATGGAAAAAAAATGGTTTTTCTCACTAAGACGCATTTGTCGAAAGATCGTTTCTATGGCAGCCATAAGGTATAGTCACTTTTTTTTATCGATATTTATCCTATCGATAGCTAGTGTGGATTAAAAGAACAGCTGATATACTGCTCAGGAATAACTTACAATTATTTTGGATGTGATAGGCGAAAGCTTGAGGGAAAATGTTGTAGTAAGATTACCGTCAGCCCAGAAATTCCTTGAGTTGTCCACAATACTTCATTTCCAGTTACTACACTTGACTTTTCCGGTCGTTCCGAGATATCAAATCGTTCACCGGTAATGGTGCGTTAGAGGATTACACGTAGGAAATAAATTTACATTAATTGACATTGACAATAATTTAAAAATTAACATTAAAATACATTGATTGTGTTTATAATTTATGCATTAATTAACATTAAACATTGAATTCATTTATAATATTCTCTACAAATACGCTAACGGTCACCCATCCTTTTTCTCCATTTAGGACTCCAACTAATTTTGGTTCACACATATATTTCGCTCCAAAAAATCTTTGTCTTAGCTCCCCAAGCACTGCACATCTTCTTAACGTATGTTTTATTTCCACCTCCTCTTGCATGTTGCACAGACTGCATCTTTTATCGAGTCCGACTATATTCCTTCGATTAGCCATAACAAATTGGCTCTTGCCTTGATGATCCATGTTATCTGCTTACGAGAAAACTTATCATTGCAGTATTCTATTGCAACGTGATGATTAAGTTCTTTATAAAATCTTGAATATCTGTGAATATTTTGCAGTTTAAGTTTAATAAACAAGTCGTCAAGCTTATTGCACCATTCGATATACGTGCCAGATTCATTGCACAAATTTATCTCACAGTAATTTATCAATGAGCTCTTTGCTATAATCTATATATTAAAATTTTCAGGGAAAATGAGCTGAAACCGTTGACATCCATAATCCAACAATGTTCGTGTTATATAGTTTAAGTATATTAGTCTCTCTCTAGTCTTCTAGTCCCGTTTCAATTGCAATAACGAATTACGGTATTTGCGTTGGTAATTGAAGAACCCTCTTTATGAAGTATCTATGGAGACTATCAACATTCTCGAAGCAGGAGTAATCCCATACCTGTGCTGGATATGCTTGTACCGATCTAAGTATTTAAACTGGCAAATCACGTCCAATTCTGTGCCTATTTAACTAGGTTTCAATCGTTGCGCGCCTTCCACTTGATTTGAAAATCATAATTTGAGACTTCACCAGATTCACCTCCATTCTCCACGTTTAACAATAACATTCAAGTTTCAAAATTTCATCTTTTGAAGTGTTGTGACATCATCATCAGCATAAAGAAGCAGCCGTATATTAATCTCTTCTATCCACAGGCCATCTTCCAGCTCCTCGTGTAAGTCGTTCAAATTTAGTGCGAACCACAGGGGTAATAGAAGGCATTCCTGTTTAACTCTTGTCTTGAAACAGATGCTGTGAAATGCTGTGTGAAAAGAATTTAATTGAGAATTTTTACATTTTTTTTATTGCTACACTGTAGTACAGTCCCAGCGGACCAAACGCTCGCAAACGATATCGCAAATGAGTGAGTTGCGATACTTAACCCGACAAAACTCTCGCAATCGGATCGGGAAAAGATAGAAACATGATTCATATGTCGTTCAGTTTGTGGCAGTGAATGTTTCGTTTACGATAGTCGCAAGAAATAGTGTTGCAAGAGTTTTGCGGTACTTTTGTAAAATTTTTAGCAAGTCAAATAAAAAATGTACTGTGATACGTTTTTGATTTTAAATATACTCAAATAGTATATTAGTTTTGAACCCGTAGCAATATCAAAGACTCGCAAGAAATAGCTTGTCTCATTCCCATATTGTCCCATATGAAAAATTTCATTTTAATGCACTTCTTTGGCAGATTTTATAAGTACTTTGCAATTTTAAAAATTATAAATAAAAGTCACTTCTTTGGCCATAAAATAACTATAACTAACTAAATATATTAAAAAATGATAATTTCTATTCCTTTTTTTTTAGTCAGATTTCTGCAATCTCGCCCCTCTCTTCCGCGTATTAAAGAAATTTCTGCCACTTTTGCTTGAATGCATCTGCAGACAATATAAATATCAATTTTAACAATTTGAACAATCAATCTATAATAGTAATACTTACTCCGCCTAGCACAATTGTTTGTTCACTTGAGCGATACTCTCGCGCACGCCAACTCAAAAATTAGTAAGACAAAATTAAGACATCACTCGTGAATGGGATTTGGCTTACTCTCTCTCTCTTTTTTTTTTTGCAAAAAGACGACACGAGCCAGTTGTTACTCTGCTGCCGTCAGAGTACTAGAACGGCACTCGAATTTTTAAAGACAAACCTCTCTCTGGAAAGCGTGAATGCGAGAGCTTTGCGATAAATAAATTCCCCGTGGTGTCCAAACTCACACAATCAAACATTGCGCTTGTGTGCCTAGCAGCGAAACACGAAGTAGACGTCACAACACACAAATTCCACGAAAAAATGCCTCTTGAAGTAAAACAAAAAGCCGAACACGCACATCTTAAGAGAGCAAGCCACCGAGCGTGCTATTTATAGAACAGTGGCCGGCAAAACACACATGCACATTTTGGCATTGCGTGTGTGTGTTTAGCTACGCGAGAGCGCGCTCATTTAGCACATCTTTGTTGTTGCAAATGAGAGCAGTGTAAGCTCGTATACTGCCGGTGTGTCGACGTCGCTGCCGCAGAGCCCTGTTCAATACACTGGAGACTGAGACGTGCCGGACTCTGTTATGGAACACACGTATTCTCTCTCACTCTATACGTGTGTCGGCTGCGACGCCGGCAGAATTATAAAATGCTATCCAATGGGATAGGCTTTTGGCAATTTGGACACCACTGCTCTAGTAGATTCATTTTGTCAATGTACTGACCCGGCTGCTGAGTTGACAGAATCCATAATATGTATTTCACGGAATGAAACTATTAATGTGCGTATCGGATGTGTACTTTCGTCTACTATCTTAAATTTTATACCTTAACCTTCCCGAAGGTAAAGGTGAACTTCACTGACGTCACTTTCTTTTCATCCAATATTGTTAAGAAATAAGCCAAAAAATACAATAAAAAGCGCTGATTTTACCCCTATTAAAGTCATTCGTATTAGTTCAGGTTTTCAGGCGTACCCAGATCGCATTTATTCATCTATCAAACTAATATTTTGGAGTTTCTACTTTTCCCAATGTAATGGTGTGTTTAGTTATTTTATCCAGAGAAAATTCTGAACTACAGGGCCAACGATTTTTTGAAAATGGCAGAACAACAAGCGGAAAATCCTATTTAGAGCTTTTTGATCGATTTAAGATCGAGTTGGTGAAAAGAAAAACCCAAAACCCAAAATTCTTTTGATTGAGTTTACTAGATTTAGCGGCCTGTGACTATTATACTTTTCCAAATTGAAGCGAATGTCTTTTGCGGGATACGAGTTTTCAGTTTGGATCCACAAAACGACGAAGAAGCTGTCAGCGAAGAGAATCACGGAATCCGGCTCGAAGGACCAAAGTGTTTTTAGACTAAATTTTAAATTCACACGCATTGTCAACTAATTTACAACAATCTATCAAAACATTACTAATCCAATGACCGACCCACGTATACTAGAGAAGAGTGCAAAGCTATTGACAACTATTCTTTTGCTAATTCTAAACTATTATATAACAGACCTTTTTAGATGGTAGGAAAATCTAGCAATTGGTCCTTCAAAAGTTGAGCTTTCGCCTACTATTCACTCACACATTCTACTTAAGGGAGGGCGCTGGCACCAACCCGCACGAAATTGAATTTCCACACACTTGCCCATCTGTGAACTCCCAAGTAATTTCGACTTATTAAAGCCGTTCAGTCTCCGCTGTGGAATAGAGAGAAGAATAACAAAAAACTAAATAACAGAAAAAACGGTAGCCACCGTTTGCCACTGCCACTAGTCAAGAAGTTCACCCGCAATATTTAAATCATTTTGGGATCAATTGAATTAAACTGTCCCCGACGTATTTGCCTGGATGACTGGATTAGGTGACGTATGCGGATGTTTATTTGCTCAATGACAACGACCAGTGCGGACCAAAGAGGAGCAGGGATACTCTGTCTCAGTATTTTTTCTCTTTCGTTTTTTTTTTGTTTTTATTTTGTTTTTTTTTTTTGTATGTATATGGAGGAGGTTACAGTTGAGCGCGCTTGAACTGTGGCCTCAGTTGTTTTATTACCTTAGACAGGTGGAGGTTCCATTTTGTCGTTTGTTTTGCCAGCTAAATCCGTTTTTATATAAAGCTCCCAAGCTCACAAATTTTAAGCGGTGGAAAGGAAGGATGGGACTGCCAGGTGCAGCAGTCGAAAACCAAGAGCGGAGGCGAGTAATTGAATTAGACAAACGCAAGGGAGTTGCTTAAAAGGTGGCCAAATCAGATCGAACTAAGGATCTTGGCCAGAAGATGGATCCCTATTGCTCTTCGAGAGATTTTCATTTCTAAATGTCTGCAAGACAGGCCAAAGCCAACCGGCTGATGTCGGCTTAAGTGCCACACCCAATCCTTAGACGCCGCCCACTCCATCCACCCCTGGCCGCGGGCCCTGCCGCTGGCGCAGTGCGCATTTCCGTTGAAAGTAAATTAAATTTTATTTGATTTTAAGTGAATTATTTACTTGCTTGTTTGTTGCGTTCTTCGTGCTTCGTTCTTTGCCCGGGCAACAGTTTTTCATAAAATTTCCCTTGGATGGCTGCAGTTGTTTTTCTGTTTTCGCTTAGTGCCTTATGGCTTATTAGAAGTTTGTCATAAAGTTCAGATCAGTTCAGCAATTATGCCATGTCAATACGGCTTACGTCTCGCTCCACAGACCCCTCGCACACCCAGCACACAGCACATTTATCATTTTTGGCATAAACGATGCCTAAAACGGCGACTTAATTATCCTGTTTTGTAAAATGTGACATCCTTGAAATTCCCAGCTGTGTCTGTGTGTGCGTCTCTCCCTCTGTGTGTGTGTGTGTGTGTGTGTGTACGTGCCTAGTGATTATTTCTTATTTCGTTTTTAAGCGCCACCGAATTGCGCTTTTGTGTGTGCGCTTCCGCTTCCGCTTCCTGCTCCTTGTCAACTTATTCGTGTACAATATGGCTTAGTACCCGCCCCCCAAAATACACTTAGCCTGCCTTGGGACTGATAAGCCCCCCAAATTAAGGACACAACCCTCATCTCAATCCAATACCAACTGAGGCCCAATTCAGCACAGAAATCACCTTCGTTGCATTTACCGGTTTAACTTCCAAACGATTGGCCATTATCTAACGGAGCTCAACCAGATATGACACTTCTATTTATCCAATTCTTGATTGGTCCCAGCCATTGTAGCCAAAGGAAATCAGTTGAATTTGGTACCCTGGGCAAGGATTCCTCATTTTATACGGTAAATCATCCAATTATCACATTGAAATTGGACTTCTACCTGAGCTATATGAGGGGTGTGTACCGCGGAAAAAGCAATTTTTTCATTTTAAAACTAATAAAGTCGGTGGTCGGTCTGGGAGATAAGTATTAAATCACTTATCAAAGCGCTGTGTTATGCATGTATGTTAAGTTAACAGTTAACAAGTTAAGTTAACAAGTTCTCCAATACTCAATATGATTTGTTGCAGTTACCAATGAGAATGACTTCCAATTACTGTTGGATTTTTCTTCTGAAACAAATTTATTACAAAGTTATTTTTGTAGATTTTGTTCCCGAAAAAAATGTTGCCCGACTTCACAAAAAACAAGGAAGAAAGTCGGTCAAGCCCAACTATAACATACTCTGCACCATTAATGTCGCAGCTCGCATTTGGTCACGAGTCAAACGGCCAGTTAACACACAACGCACAACGCAGTGCGCTCTCTAAGTCTCTCTCTCTCTCTCTCTCTTTCTCTCACTAAGATTGCTTCTGCTGAACGCAATTCCTAGGTTATGGGTGGGGTGGGTGGGGAGTGTTGACTGACCGTTTTTTGCTCATAGTTTGAGTATTGTTCATCCGATCGTTATCATTCCTTCAGCAAATCGATAAATAATTTTGAGTACTAGATATCTCTAGAAATTACGAACATTCTATCATCAAAACTGTAGGAGATATGACGTTTTTTCGAAATTGCGGTGGCGCGAGGGGGCGTGGCAAAAATTGAAAATAAACTTGATCTGCCTGCAAGTATAGGAAATATATGTCCTATACATGTCAAACCTCTATCTCTTACCATCTCTGAGATCTCTTCGTTCATACGGACGGACAGACGGACATGGCTATATCGACTCGGCTGTTGATGCTGATCAAGAATATATATACTTTATAGGGTCGGAAATGATTCCTTCTCCCTGTTACATAGTTTTGCACAAACTTAATATACTCTATGTACCTTCGGTACAGAGCATAAAATGAGTCGAGCAAAGCTCTTTACGAAAAGAAGTCTGATTAAATTTTCAAAAAACTTGGGGCGCTTGGATCGAAACACGATAGGCAAGGCATCTAAGATGTTATGCGTATTAAATCTGCCTTAAAACATTCACTAGTAATTGCTTGCTTGTAATTCTCACGTTCGAATTCTTTTCTAATTCTACTATAAGTAGTGCAGTTGAAATTTGCGAAGCAGAATCAAATGTGTCAGCAGTTTGAAATCAAAGGGACGCACATTTGACTTTAAATGTCTTTTATCTTGTTTATACGTTTAAATTGTTAAAATTAACAAGAGAAAATGCAAAATCAACAATTTTTAGCAAAGGAAGGAAAATGTTGGACTTACAAATTTTTTATTATTTTTTTTTGGGTGTAATAGCTATTTCAGTGTATTGTGAATGATGTGTATCCAAATCGAATGTGTGGGTTCTTAGCATCGAATATACACTCCAAGTATCTTTGATATGTTTCCGGTTGCTGGCGCATTTAGGTCTTCTTATTGATTGTTAAGCGACGAATCACCAATGCACAGATTGGATGAAGAAAACGCAAGACTTCTTTAAAAAAAATGGAATTTATGACTTCAAGGCGATTTTTTAGAAATATATCGCCAATTTACCGATTGGATGAAAAAAAAGGCGATACCACATATCGCTAATTTATCCCTTGTATGTTGAAAATGGGATACCTTATGTATTTTGTCGGTGTAAATCGCCAAACAATCACCAAACTCTCCCCTTAAACTATCGTCAAACGCTCTTATTGACGGGAGAGATAAGAAACACGACAAAATGTTTGCAGGGTAAGCGTTACATGTGTGTGTGTATGTGTTTGTTCGTGTGTGTATCAATTCTGGATTTTCTACTAACGATACTCGATTTTAGATCCTCTATTTTCGATACTCGATACTCTTTAATCGGTACTCAGTATCAATAAAAGTACCTGCAAAGCTCCGTACAGCAAACGACAAAAAATTAATTTTGTTACCATCTATACATCATTTGTATGTATGTTTGAGTCTTAAAGGCGTCTAAACCGCTAAACCAATCTACACGAAAGTTTCACAGTATGTTTTTGCCGATGAGGAAAGAGTCATAGGTTTCATCTCAAGCCCTTGCACCGGTTCGAAAGCGATTATAAATTGTTAAAAGTGGTCCAGAGTCATATCTCAAAAGTCATTCAAGCCTTGAACTTGAAATCTGTTCTGTAGATTGGTAAAATGGAATAGGATAACTTACTGGATCAAGACCGGTATCGAACCGGTTAAAAAGTGTTTCAAAGCCATACCTTATTTGTTATTTAAGCTATGAGCTAGAACTCTGGCCTATGGGTTGGTAATATGGAGTTGGATATTTTACTAAGTCAGAACCTGAATCGAACCGGTTACAAAATGGTTCAGAATCATACCTCAGAAGTAATTTAAGCTATTAACTTGAAATCTAGTACGTTTGTAATATAGAGTTGGATATTTTACGGGATCTGGACCGCCTTCGAACCGGTACTGTACCAGTTTCGAACCGGTTGAAAAGTGGTTCAGAACCAGGACCGGTTTCGAAACGGTTAAAAAATGCTTCAGAGCTATATCTCAGAAGTCATTCAAGCTATGAACTGGAAATCTGTTCTGTGAATTAGTAATATGGAGTTGGATATTTTAGTGGATCAGGACCGGTATCGAAAGTCCACTTCTCAGAAATTATTTAGTCTGTGATCTGGTAAATTGATCTGTAGGTTTACATTGTGAATGTTGGACATGTGCTGGAACTTTCCCAATATAAAATTGGTTTCGAACAAGCTTGAACAAGTTGAAAAGTTTATATCAACTTTCAGCCAGTTCAAACTTGAATAAGTAAGCTATTATAAGAAACATATGAACTTAGCGGGTAATCAGATAGTACTTCATACAAATTGAAACACTTTAGAACAGCTCATGAGCATTAACGAAAAGCCAAAGTTTTTCTACCAAATGAATTCAGAGTACGAAGCTTTGAAAGCACTTGTCAGTGGTAGGTAAATGAATTAAGTCTGGATTTACATCATGAAGTTTTCAAAAAGTTTATTTTCAATTTTTGCCACGCCCCCTCCCGCCCCCGCAATTTGAAAAAAACGTCATATCTCCTACAGTTTTGAAGATAGATCGTTCGTACCTTCTTAAGATACCTTGAAAAAAAAACAAAATTATTTATCGATTGCTGAAGGAATGATAAAGATCGGATGAACGATACTCAAGTTATGAGCAAAAAACGGCCAGTAAACACCAACCACCCCCCCACCCATCACCACAGCATTCTATTGAACGGCAATCTTAGTGAGAGAGAGAGTGAAACTTAGAGATGAGCGCGTATAACTCGTAAGCAAATGCGAGCTGCGACGTTAAGGGTACAGAGTATGTTATAGTCGGGCTTGACCGACTTTCTTTCTTGTTTTTTTTTTAAGTTTTCTGCTTGCACATTTACATGATGAAGTTTGACTCGAGAAGTTTTAGGTTAACCTATCTGACAACAAAGTTTATCAATAAAACAACCTACAAATCAATCCTGCATTGAAGCTATCGGAATAAGGCAAAGGGAAAGTATCGAAAACCGTAATGCCTAGCTAGGCCATGAACATGATGGAACTATAACAGGTATGGCCATTAGCATTTATTGAGTACTGACAGCTTTCGCTGAAATAGAGAGAGGGAGAGGGATTATGAGCGCTAGAGCGAACACTCATACATATACATCAGAGATGGGCATGCACACTTATCGTCACACTTTTAACACGCATACAAGCACAATTTGCGTGCGCGTATTCGTGTTCTATAAATAGCTTTCAATGCTTATAGTGTACGTGTGATTTTGTGCAGTCGGCCGCGGCAGAGGTCCTATGCACACGCGGAACGTCGCGACGCGCCCATCTCTGATCTACATCGACTTACGCCACAGTATTAGCTTAACATTTTCTCAAACTATCAATAAAATAGAAATCCCGTCGGCAAAACAAACAAAAAATTCGTGCGCACATCAACCAAAGAAAATTTAACATAAAAGCACACTTTGAAACGCCTCTCTTTTTTTTGAGTGATATTAACCTCATTGTGACAAGTAGATACTTCATAGAGACAACAAAATGTGTTACTCAAAATTACTGTCGACGTAGGAAAACACGGTGGTTAGAGGGAGACGGACATAATTAAAAATAAACACAGAGAGTCAAAAAATAACTCAAATAAGCCAAAATGACAGCCAACAGCTGACAAATATCTGAGTGAAAAGTTGTCGACGCAGCAAAGTGTGCTTCTATGTCAGAGTTCCCCAGCGATAGCCCCTGGGGCACGAACATACTCGCCAATTCACACCGAATGCTTGCCGAAGTCATGCATCACTCTGTGAAGAGAGAGAGACGCAGTCACATTTTAGCGCTCTCTTGCTTGGGGAACCCTGTTCTATGTTAAATTTTCTTTGCAGCAACACACTGAATCTGGGAGTCCCGAAAAGAGAGCGCACTGAGAGAGCGCCTTACCTGTTATAGTTGTGTATCATGGCCATGAAGCTTTGCCAACATGTACTGCCCCTCTACAACTCTTCCCAAATACAAAAACTTGATAAGGAACTTCATGAAGGAAACTTCGTTGAGTAAATGCGGACAAAGTCTCATACTTTTCAATCAAAAATTTCCAAAAATTAATCGTCCACTTAACGATTGCAATGCATATTCATGTACACTTTCTTACTATAATAAAATTGTATCTTAAGCTAACGTCTTGGAAAATAATTAATTAATAACAAATGGTTAAGTGGCTACTGCTTTAATTCTTCTATGACGAAATTAATCCTAGCTCTATAAAAGTTATAGCTGCACTCATTGCATTAGCTCAAATATTATATAAATTGGTTTTAACCATCCAAAGAGTCTATATTGAAATTTATTAGCTGCGAATTATTATTTTCAGTATATTTAAACCATCAATTTTAGTTTAGCTTAATAAAAACACAAGCAATGACTGCATTTTTAATTGCATATTCAAAATCGAACATATTTTCGGAGATTTAGAAAAATAAAATTTGATTTTATTAAAGAGCTCAACTTTATATAAACCCTTGCATCGTTCTGTCGAGTTGGAGTTATTTTAACTTCTTCTTTAAGGGCCTATTCTCAGATGAGATAATAATTTAGTTCGGCACTATATTTCATAAAAATAGGACTCCAGTTCAAAAGCAATCAGATTTCAAACTGTTCAAAATTGTTTCTATTTTTACGAAATTTAGTGCCGAACTAAATTTTTATTTCTTCTGAGAATAGGCCTTAAGGATAGAAATCTGTCGGGTTACAGTCGGGTGCTAGTGTCCTGAACATTTTACAGTTTCTACACCTTAATATAATTTAAGCAATAGCATGCTTTATGTGTTATCGATTGTCAGGAAGTTGTAAAATTAAGAAAAAACATGGAGCCGGATATTTGAATTTCGTAATCATGAACTAATACTCGTTATTCGCTTTCTAATATAAGAATTAACGGACTATGTTTCGACCTTGTGGATGAAATTTACTGTCCGACTTTAAGTTTTGAAACTCTATTCGTTTAGGCTGTGCGTTGATGGTGAACCAAAAATCAGTCAGTCAGGACAACATTCTTTGTTAATTGGATCACATCCGCTCTATTCAAGTGTCCAGAATTCTTCGGTTTATTTATGACCACAGAGATGACAGTTTAGAATGACGCTGCAAGGGGTTTTACCTGGTTTTGCTGCACTTGATTTTTTCATAAAAGCGGAAAATTGCTCACGTTGCTTGTCCGAGGCACTTATGTGGGCCCACACACACACACACATACGCACATTATCATAATTTTATTTTACACTACGACAAGTCGCCCACTCATGGTGCTGTCCATACAACAGCTTAGTGGTTTTTTTTTCAAGCAGCCGGAGGAGGAGCAGTTGCAGGAGCAAAGCACACAAAAAAAAAAAAAAATTATAAGCGGGAAACAAAGCGTCAACCCAAAGCAGCTTATAGATATAAATCTCAATAATCGTTTATCATGACGACGCTCGCCGTTGTCGTAGTCGTCGTCGTCGTCTCCAACGTCTTCGGTCTCCAACTCTGTCTAAAATTTTGCCTCCCGGGTGGCGGGTCAGGGGGAGAAAGGGTAAAAGTCGTTGGAAAATTCTGTATGCATGTTTGCATTTCAAGTGAGGAGGGCGGGCTGTGGGGGGAGAAGGATAGTAGACAGTGCCATGTACTATTTCTGATATTTTAATTTTTTCTGATTTGACGTCATTTCCCCATCTTTCGTTTTCTGCAGTTCCGCCTTCGCTGGGGCCTTCGCCTGTGCGTTTAAAGCTCAAGTTAAACATTTGCCAATGCCAATGTCGTTGACAGGAAGCCGCCCAGGCGACGCAAGGCGACGCGACACGAGTCGACGCTGTCTTCAAGTTGTCTGCGCAGAGGCCATTGTTATTGTTGTTGTTGTTGTTGTTGCTGGTGTGGCTGAGGCGAAGGCAGAGCCACCAAGATGCTGTTGTTGTGATTGTCTTGGTCTGTGCAACGTTTAAGGCATAATCAAGATGAATTTGTTTGTTGTCAATTTTACGCTTTAATGAAGGCAAACACGTATGGACACATATGTGTGCCTGCGTGCGTGAGTGTTGTTTGCTAATATATAATTTTTTACCAACTCCTTTTTACACTGTTTTCCGGATTGTGTTGGAGCTGGAGTTGCTATCGGGTAAACAACTTGCATATATTACGCATAACTTATTTTATGTATCCAAGACCAGGCTGAGCACAGACGAGAGCTGCGTCTATATATCCTCTATACATATCGAATATGGTCCGTGGCTTCAAATAACCCTACAGATAACAGCCTGAAAGCCTTAGGTTAGGCAAAAGTGGCGACCGTGCTAGAAAGCACACAATAAAAACGTACACAAGAAAGTTAACTATTCATTTTTCAATTTAAAATTAATGAGTTTTTGTTGGTTTGGAAGGTGCTCAATTTTAGATACAAATACTTAAAGCGATTTGCATAAAAATCTGCAGTGTATGGTGAGGCATCAATTTGCTAGGACAATCTGAAAACGATTTTTCAAATTTTTTTTGGGATTACATAAAATCGTCAAAAGAAACTAATTTGGAAATCCGAACAACCAATTTTCGTGTACTTAAATTGGGAAAATCAGATTTTAGCATTGCGACAACAAAAATTGACAAACGAACTGAATTTATAGATAATTAAAATTTCAATCGTTCTTTTAACACAAATTTGGAAACATATTTGATCGATAACTGAAAATAATAAAACAAGAAAATGTTTGTTAAATGTATTTTGTAATGTAAAGAGAGATGGTACTCACACTGAGAAAACAAAATTGTCTACACGGCGCGTGTAGAAACAGCAATCCTTAACGAAACGTATTTCGCCCACGCTAAATGTAGAAAGCTGGAAGTTACACGAGGCATGCAGAAAAACTGCATGCAACATGTAGCAATGGAAAAAGTAAACGCGGCATGTAGAAAAGTTATATGCTGCGTGGGCAAAGGCAAAGTCTACATGAATTGAAAAAATCAGCTTATTTACAAATAAGTTTTACATTTTTCATACAGCAATCTGAATACCACACGAGCGCTTGAGGTTTTCCACATTATCGATTCGATATTAAAAGCAGGAGCAGCTCAAAATTAGTACAGAGTTTTTATATTTTTCATTTAGAAAACTGCTCTTTACACCCGACGTGTAGGTTTTCTAAATCAAGGTTAAAGCTTAGTTCAGACAGGCACAAAATTTGACAAATTTTTGATGAAAATTTGGCTACAAATCCATGATAGCAGATTTTGCAGGACTTAAAAATAAGGCTGCAAGACGGTCCTCAACTGAACCCCAAAGTACCGGTTCGGTTCGGGATTTTTGGATTCCTCGAACCGAACCTTTCGAATACTTAACCTCCCGAACCTAAACCCAAGCCGGACCCAATGTATACAAAAAAAAGATTCGGTTCAAACAATCATTTAAGTCGATTTCTTAAGAACTTTAATAACTTATTCTTTTTATAACATATTTTTATTGTAAAAAATCGGTTGAAATGATAACACAAGTCAACAAGGTCCAGGATATTGAACGGTTCTGTTTCAGAAATGGTCCATCACGTCGAGATTTTTAGTAATTTGAGCTTAAAGTTGCAAAATTTCCTATTTTGATCCTTTTCAGACGCGTTTTGTGACTTTTTTGATATTATCGCAAATTACTATTTCCTTACTTTAAAATAAACAATCCCAAAGAATTGTACGATTTTTTTAAGCGAAGATAACAAAACTGTCTACTGCACAAAAGTATGCTTTGCAGAAACAGAACAACCGGCTAGTAATTTGTATAGAATTTCAATGAATTTTCAATAATCACTTTTGCATACATTAAGGCAGCAACAATAAATTGGGATTATGTGAACTCGGATACAATTACTTAAAATGGTATATCTTCATTTGAAAAAATCGTAGAATTGTTTGGGATAGTTTATTTCAAAATTAAGGACTAGTTCTTTCCAATAATAAAAAGAAAGTCAAAACAAAAGTCTACAAAAAAACGTATAAAAAGTGTCAAATAAGGCATTTTTTTTATCTTTAAGCTCAAATTACTAAAAATCTCGACGTGATGGACCATTTCTGAAAACAGACAGACAGAACACCGACCCTTCAATACACTGTAAAAAGTCTAATTTTGTTGCCTTGTGTAAAATTACAGAAGAGTTTTAGAAATCCAATTCAAATTGCGATTTCGATATGGAAATAAAACATAAGTCAAAGTGGAAAAGGGGAAAGCATATCTCTTACATTTATATACATTGTACACAGAGAGACTAAACCTGTGCAGAAATAAAGTTGCCGTCAACTTAGAAGAAGAACGAAACATTCTCAACTTTTATGAGACAAATGTGTGAAATGCTCTTGTCTGCTTATTACACTGTTTTTGACATCGTTCGCCTCATCCTGAGTCCAATATTCCTTAGTTTTTATACTCTGTACCAAAGGTACAAAGAGTATATTAAGTTTGTGCAAAAGTATGTAACACCCAGAAGGAATCATCATAAAGTATATATATTCTTGATCAGCATCAACAGCCGAGTCGATATAGCCATGTCCGTCTGTCCGTCTGTCTGTCCGTCCGTCCGTATGAACAAACAGATCTCAGAAATGGTAAGATATAGAGGTTTGACATGTATGGGACATATATTTCTTATACTTGCAGGCAGATCAAGTTTATTTTCAATTTTTGACCTGAGGTTTAATAAGTGCAGGAACCGGTCAGCAAACCGAACCTTAAACCTTAAAACGGGCTCGAACCCCCGGACCGAACCTTGATCAAAATTTTACAGGTTTGCAGCCTTGCTTAAAACATAAAGTTATGTACAAACATAGCAAAAACTTGAAGGCTTAAAACATAAACTATGGTTCCATTCACTAATAACTTTTATATTTGCCTGTGAGTAAAGCTACACGAAACGTGTTGCTGATCACACTCGCTCATCGTCGCTTTCGAAATTTACATACTTTTCATCATATTTATCACTAATTCACGCTTCTGCTTTGACGTCGACGTCGACCGAATCGCATTTTCTGTATATTTGTTATTGCATTTTTGCCTACAGCAACCAAAATGACCGCCACAGAACGAAAAGCCGAGAACGACGCAGAACGAAGAAGTTTGCATACCCTTCAAAGGGTCTAGACCAGCGTTGGCCAACAAGAGCGAGGCCAAATAGTGAGAGTGTATTAGTGAAAGAAAATAAAGCGCCGAGAATCAAAGGCTATCCAGCTTTTTGCTCTCTTCTCCTTAGCTTCGGCATGCCTTCGGTTCGTATATGTGTAAATAGCGAAACGTCTTCGCCCCCCAGTAATCTATTCAGTTATGTATAAAGAAAAGTTCAAAATTCCCGAGTTAAGGCCGCACCCCTTTCTTTATCGGTCTAGACCCTTTAAGCGAGCAAACGATAAACTATATATAATATATTATAACATATTTTGAAATTTTAAAACAAGGGGCTTGGACAGGTCGTATGAGGGATAGCTTTATGATAGATTTTTAATAGAATTTGATTTTTATAGGCAGCGCAAGACTTTGACATTTAAAATAATCATAATATTTGTTTTGTAACAAATATATAGCTTCGATTCAGGCAATGTGTGTTAAGTAAAGTAAATGAATAAACTCTTAAGTAAGAATTTATTGTTTAAGTGCATGTCGTCGTCTTTGGAAAAAGTTATTTTAAATAAAATTGTTTATAGTTACACACTGTTTATGAATATAAATGAACTTTGTACATTAAAACCAACAATTTAAATTAATTTAAGGGTTAGGGTCCGATTGTAAAAAAAGTTTTAGAATGCTTAGTTTTAGGCTATAAATGCGCCATTTAGAAAACCTACCTGCCGCATGCATGAATCCGAAAAGTAAACGCGGCATTTAGAAAATCTACATGCCGCATGAAGAAATGAGAAATGTAAACGCATGTAGAAAGCATGTAGCATGTAGAAAATCATGTAGAAAAGCTACTTCAACGTAATGGGTAGAAAATCGTATACATAACGTGTAGAAAACATAAATTTTCATTTAGACTTTGCAGATTTTGTTTTGTCGGTCCAGAACCGAAACTATCACAGAACCTGTTTGATTCGGGTTTTTTTTGGGTCCCTTGAACCGGACCATTTACCGAACTTTCCTTGTACTGCGGACTTGTACTGCCGTTATTCAGAGTCTTTGAGTACTAGTCTTTGCTAGTACTAGAATAAGTCAGTCTATTGTGTTGTGAAGAAGCTGCGTTTTGGAAATCATTTCCAAATTTGTCATATTCGGGGGTGTCCAGGAAATCTCTAGAGATTTTGGCCTTAGTTGGTTTGCAAAACGCTCGGTGTCTCAAAACTTCGAGAGGTTTCAGTTTCTTATTTAAAAATCTAGTTTAGAGGTTTGTGTACATCTTCTAAAACAGGATTGCATCTCCCGACAAAAAAAATGTTCTTATCAAAATTGTTTGGTGGGTGAATTGAGCTAAGTCACTTTTCAAAACACGAGAGATTTGGGTTTTGGTTGAAATTTGATTCAAAGTAATTGGCGTGACACCTCCGATTTCGACTTCTAGAAAGAAAATAATGAAAATGTTATATTTGAAAAAGGGCCTTACAGTCGATTACACAGTAGATGGTAGAAGATACCTTCCAATTTCAACGACTAGACATTATTGGAAGACGTAAAAGGGGACATGTGAAATATCACAGTAAATGTGCGAGCATTTGAGTTCTCGCACGCTCAGTATTAACTCTGCAAGCTACTCAAACAGCACTTGTTATGCTCGGAAACACAATTAGGTAAAGACAAAATAGATCAGTTCCATAGGAAACCCTGATTACAAATGTAAAAGTGATAAAGTAAATGGCAAAATGGGCCCCTATCTAACCGCAGAGGGTATACAAAACTCGGCGTGTTGAAGTTGAATGAACACTATTTTCGTTTTTAGATTTCCGATTTAGCCACAATACAAATCAAGTAGCAAATAAACTGGAAATACCCACATATGTGTGCATGTGTGAGTGGATGGGTGTGTGTGGTGTGATGTGTGTGTGTGTGCATATGTAATTGCAATTGGATTTGTTGGGGCATATTTCATTTTTGGTTTTTGTGGTCGCTGCTTTTGCTAGATGTCAACAATTAGCCACCAATGTGCGCAACAACACCCAAATGAAACTGCAATTGGAAGATGAAGCGGACAGCAAACAGCCACCAAACCGCATCGAAACCCTAAACAGGAATGGGCATGCGAGTGGGTTGGGTTTGGGTGAAATGGCAAGCACTTTGCGTAAAATGCATGCTACATTTGCCGGACGTTAACGTTAACGTTACAAAATGTTATGACCCACGGATGGTGAGCAAGTGCAGCAAGTGCAGGAGCTGGAGCAGCACCAACAGACAAATAAACGCAAAGCCAATTGGCAAACGACGACAGGAAATTGCGTTGAAATGTTGCGGCCGGCGGGCAACAACAACAAAACGAACATAAAAATACAGTTTGGCTACACGACCAAAAACAAACACAGTGGGCAGCTGGTCGAAGGATACGAGTATCATCATCATGGTAACTCTCTCTCACTATCCACATGAGTAAATCCACTCGAAACATGTAAAAACTTTGGTCAGAGCAGCGAAAGTGGCCGGACTGAGATTCTTTCGCTTGATTGAAACATTTGGTACACTCCAAAATCAACCAATTGCAAAATTAATAGAATTGCCATGATTTCATTTCAGTTTTATTTCATTGTCAGTCGTTGTGCCGGATTTCCATTTGGTTACCTTTTCATATCCACTCAACCCCCAGGACCAGGCCATTTGTCTATCACTATTCAAAATTCGATTTTCTGACCAATTACACAAAATTAATCGAAGTTCTGCTAAGTGATTACAAAATCCTGCTATATATTTAGATTGCGAGAAGAGAAAATTAAGAGAAGAAACAGGATGATAAGAGCCAAAATATGAGAAAGGTAGGTGCAACTAAAAAGATATGACGAAGAAAGAAATTATAAAAGAAAGCAGAAGTAGACCTAAATCCTTAGAGACTGTCTCGCGAAAATATAGAAAGAGAGCGTAAGTTCAAGTCAGGGAAAGAAATGTTAAATAGCCTTCCCTTAATATAAGTAATTAACAGAGCATTAACATGAATGTTAAGATATTAACATTATGTTAGTTGTGTTCCTTGAGGAAAAGCCGAAAAGTATGCAAAAATTTAGCTTATCAACAGAAAACTCGTGCTGACCCCAAAAATGTTTCAGAAGGTGATATTCTTGAGTCTCCGCTAATTATGATCCGATCTGTATGCAATCTTTAGAGATTATTGATGTTCGATACACTCAATAAAAAACGACCGGCCAAGTTCTAGATCGATCGGGATAGAATTTATACCGTTTTGCACTTAAAATTTCAAGTATGTTTTGTTCTTGGACGTACTTAAATTAAGTACAATACATTCTAGAACAGAAAAACTACTGTTGATATTGCTAAAATGTGATCAAACGTTTTTTGTATCAAGAACATTTCGTACTTACAGTTAGCCAAAAAAATTTAAGAAAGGATTCTTAGTTCAAGTACAAACTTTCTTGGATTGAGGACAAAATGAACTTACAATGCAAGCTCCAAAAACTGAGTTTCCCTCCTGGTTCAAACACTTTGATTTGGTTTGGTTAAGGGTGGGATTTCTGACCTTCAGTATAAACATCTTGGTTTTGTGGATAATTCATTTTCTTTGGATTTTGATATAAGAGAACAAATTGGGAAAAGCATAGAATTTCATAGGCTTAAACCAAGAACATTTTTTACTTAATATAAGAAGCATTCATTTTCAAGAATGTTTCGTGGTTGACTTTAGAATTAATAATACTTAGATGAAGAAGATTTTGCACTTATTTTGAGAGTATATCGTACTGCACTCAAGACCATAACAAACTAATAGCATGGGCAAAAAGATTTTATAATAGTTCGAAATGTATTTAAAAAGTCCCGCAACAGTCTTAAAACAAGTATAAATAAGACTTTTGTACTTGAGTCAAGTATTTTCGTACTTACCGTACTATTGACACCGTTTGTACTTGTTTCAAGTACAAAGTTCTCGGTTTTTTTTCTGAGTGTGAATATATAGATGTGAGTTTTAAATTAAAGATCGATACTTTATGATATTGGAGATGCACCACGCCTTTAGTATACCCTTTTTACTCTACGTACGTCTATTTGCCTTACCATTCTGCAGAAGCATTTGCCGTTCCTTATATTATCGAGATCCACTCAGTTGAACTTTGTTGAATTTGTTTACAAAAATAAGTACATTTAGTGGCATGAAATTTCATTAAAATAGTCAATACATTTTTTTTTTTTTTTTTGCATGAAATAAGTGCATATGTCAGCATGAAAAGTACATACTTTAATTTCTCAGCAAATTCATAAGGCATTATTCTTCACGAATTGACTTCAAAGTTGAATATAGAGCAGGTACGCGTATACGTCATGCAGATGCCTTAAGCCGTTATCCCCTTATGATGATCTCGGATGACAGCCTGCTCTGTAAATTAAAGTGTGTTCAAGCTCAGGACGATGAGTTGAAAGCAATAATAGATGTACTTGCTGAAAAGTCTGACCACAACAATTACTTTATGAAGACTGGTCTGTTATATAAGCTTGTTGACGATGAAGAGCTTATAGTGGTTGCTTTAGAATTTCAACGTGAGATCATAAAACAGGTACATGGGGAAAGGTCACTTTTCTGTGAAAAAAAAAACAAAAGAGAAAAAAAACAGAAGAGCTACATTCCGAAGCTTGAATATAAGATTAAACGCCAAATCAGATGCTGCATTCCATGCATTGTTTCAAATCGTAAGCTTGGTAAGAAGGAAGAAGAGCTGCATCCGTTGCCAAAAGAAGAAGAGCCTGTCCAAGCGAAATTCTGTTGGTTGTACCCAACGAAGACGACATCAGCAAAGGAAGTGACCACAAAGACTGGGTAGTATGCACCGGGGAGAAAAAATGGAAACACATAGTATGGATCGATGAAACCAAGATTAATTTGTTTGGTAATGACTGTAAAAGGAATAACTGAAAAACTGTTTCTCTTGATCATAGAATCTAATACCAATCGAAAGTTGTTCTTTCCGTGAAATATCGCAACTTTCATCGCCCATGATTTCATTTTAAATTCTTGGAGAGAAGTAAGTAGAATTCTTACATCTCTTTTCAATATGAAGCCTCAGAGTTTGATCACCAGCCCTAACTTGCAGTTGAAACAAGTGTTGAAATACACCTAGAAAAAGTATGATTGAGTGTTAGTTTTAAAATTTTTTTAAAAAATATTTCAATGTTTTCCCCTTCCCTGCGTACGCCATGGTTTTTAGTAGTGGCAGCTCTGAAACAATAAAAAAACTAATCGTCACACTCATAGTTAGTAGGCTTGTTATCCCGCCACATTGCATTAAAGACCGAATTGCTCAGAACTGAGGTTATCTCATAAAAATTAAAAGTTCGCAAAGAACGCGCAAAAGTGCACATTGAGACAAAGTGAAAGTGGAATTGATGGCTCTACAAAGTGCCAAATGTCGTAGCCTTAGCGAATGTAAGCAAAATTTGATAGGGCATTGCAAAGCTACATTTTCTTCACAATTTTTATGTTTGTGAGTTGGTTTACGATATATATGATAAGACTCCATCAAAAATAATTGTTAAAAACTATTTATTATATATTTATAGTAATTCAAATAATTTTTAGCAATTGAAAATTGCATCTGGAAAGTATGCTCTTCATTTTGAACAATCAGTCGTTAGCATAAGCTGACATTAACAGCTGTTGTACTAACAGAGTGCTGTTACGTCAGCATTAACGGTATGCACCATTGAATTGTGAACTTATGACAACAATAGTTTTGAAGTTTTGAACACTTTTTGACAAGGGCCTAAGAAATGGGAAAATTTCCTATACAAGATTTTGCATTATTCTCGTGTTCGAATTCCCAACGAGTTATGAGATTTTCGACGTGGAAAGAGAAGCAAATTAAAAGAAAATAAGCACGAGTGTCATAAAAAAGAACTAACAATAAAACAAAAGAAAGAAACGTGAAAATATAAGGTGGAAATAAATATGGTAAAATGGAGCAGGTATAAAATAGAAAATGGTGAGGCTGAGTAAAATAAATAAAAGGAATGGGAGAGAATAAAGAATGGAAGAAAGAAAGCAAATTTATATAAAGAAAAATAAAGCTTTGTTGAGGTAGAAATCAATAAGTCGGTTAGAAGAAGAGAAGGATTGCCACGGGAAAAAGTAAAAGAAATGAAAAATCAAGTAAAGAAGAAAAAAGTGCAAAAGGAAGACGGCAAAAGAATACAAGAATTGCAGAATCAAGGAAAGAGAAAGAAAATGGACACAAACCACAGATTAGAAAACTAATCGGAATGCAGAAAAATAACGTTTAATGAAGTAAAGTAATACGAATAAAGATTAAAGGTAAGCGAACAACAATTGGCAAAAGCAAGGCCCTACTCAAGATATTTTTTCCTACATTTTCTACGAACTTTTAAAACGCTGCAATTTTGATAGACAAACAAAAAATGCTTAGACAATGCTTGCATTAAGTGAAAGAATCAGTTTGAATTTCAAACTGCCTGCCGGCACTGGCTCCAACTGACTCCAAATCTAGCCTGCAAGATTGTCTGACTCCCACCCCCCTCCCCCGCCCCTCTTTAAATGCACAATCAACTTAAGTTTCAAGCTTACAACTTTTTTTTTTCAGTAGCAATTTGCTGGCACATCTTATAGCCTGGGCCAACCAACGTCTCAGCCAACAAAATTGAGCGTAAGTTGACAGACAACTTGAACATTTTTTCAACTGCCAAAGCGGCGACAGCTTAGTGGGTGGGTTCGGTGTGTGTGTGTGTGTGTGTGTGTGTGGTTTTGTGCATAGCTTACTCCCTTTTGTTGTTGCATCTTGTAACGCACAAAATTGGCAATTTGAAAATGAGTTTTCAAGTGCTCCACGCCACCATCAAAGCAATAAAACGGACAAAAAAAAAACGATAGAAAAGAAAACTTGACTTATTTTAGTCTTTTGATTTAGATGCGCAGACAGGAGATCTCCATATGTGCAGGGAGGGAAGTGCGTGGAAGTTGAACCAGAGGCAAATCGTTTTGGCCAGGCGTTGATTGGAAAAGTTTTAGAAAAACTAAAACGAAGTGACATTTTTGTGATTTTAATGATGTGCCCCACATCCACCCTTTCTGTCAGTGACTCAACAAGTGGGTTCTCTGCTAATTCGGGCATTCAATTTGATGCACAAAAGTATGCTATGTTATGCATATTTTCCAATTTGCACGCAAGCAAAGTTAACTTTACGCAACTTAACGGGGTTTCTTTTGCTGTGGCCATAAAGTGTCAAAAGTTTTTTGCTGTTGGTGTTGTTTCATCTTTTTTTTTATGTTTTTTCGTTCTGCATTTGTCGTGATTTATACAAAGCAAACCCAACCAACCAACCAACTGGCTGGTTGGCTGTCTGCCTGTTGGTGACAACCAGAAGACGCAAAAGTTTTGAATATAAAAAGTGGCTGTGAAGTATGATATGAATATTTTGTCGCTTGCCGCTTTGCCAGCCATTTTAATGAATGCATAAGACCCAGGCAAATGGGCCATCCGGCCCTTAAGATAATGAACCAAACGGAACAGGAGGACGCAACCACTGGAAATTAAGAGGCAAGTGGAATAACAACAAGTGAGAGCCTTAGATCCATTTAATCCACATTGAACTCGGGTTTCGTTAGCAGCGGGCTGTCATTATATATACTAACAAGTTCGTTGTCGACGAAACCTGCATGCTATGTGGAAAGACAACGGTATCAAAAGTGTGGTCAAAACCTGTACCCGATGTGGATGTATTAAGTAAATATATAGGTATGTACATATATGGAGGAGCACTCAATTAAAATACTTATTAAATCCATTACGATACTTACCGCAAAACACTCTGTGAGCTATACAAATAATTTGTAATAATTTAAAATTAAGATAAATAATTTTGTCCATCTAAAAATGAAGAGCTTTCTGAGAAAAAGTGTAAATACCTGTTATAATTTAGACTGAGGTTATGAAAGAGTTCACCATAAGCATAGTTTGTGTGGCGAGCACGTATATAAATTTGTCCATAATTCCACTCTACACGTGCCGAAACAGCAAAACTTATTAGGCCAAGCAGGCCGTTTAAGTTAAGTTCATCTGAAAGTAGCTTATGAAGGAGATATATTGGACTTCGTGACAAAGCATCTGCTAAATGGAAGCGCTTTAAGACACAACAGCATAATAAAGACCTTAAAACATTAAGAAAAACAGTAACTGCCCTTATTACCTCTTCTAAGAAAGACTATTATTGTGATAAGTTTAAAAATACAGGGAAAAGTACACAAACATGGTCACTTTTAAAAGATCTTGGTGTTGGCAAGACAAAATCACATCATAAAATTGACGTTAACACTAACGAACTTAATAGTATATTTGCTAAATCTCACGTACCTGTCACATATAACGAAAACTGAAAACAGCAAATGCTTTGTCAAGTGAGGCCAGGATATGTTTACTGCCTCCCTTAGCTATCTTTTTTCGGTCTTTGTTTTTGCTTAAAAGTTAAATCGAGTTTGAATTTAAATTTCTGTTTTTTTTTGCGGGCTTATCCAAGACACCAACCTAGTCGAGAGGAGATTAGAGATCGTAATCGATAGAAATGACAGATGTCAATCTGTTTGCGATTCGCTCATTTTGAGGCTGCCCTCAAGCTTCATTTCCTCAGCTCAGTCTTTCCGTTTTGAGAAGTCGCCAAGAGCAGATGGCCCAACCTTCCACAAGCAGCTAATGTTTCTGTTGATCAAGTGGCCTTAAATTTTGAACTTAATCCGTTCAATACTAAGCCATCCGAAGCAATCGTGGGGTAAAAACCACCTTTAAGCTGCTTTGCTACAAACGGCAATACGTCTAGCACAATATTTCTGGCTGTAAGTAAAATTATTTGAGAATCTCAATCTCGTGGACTTCATCCTAATAAAATGTGTAATATTCTAAAGGTCTTCCATACGACATCTCCCTGGGAATCATTTGCTTTCTTTCTCGCCAAGTCGCATTGGTTAAATTAAAGCCTCGCTTTACATCACCCAGCGAAGGCGCACAGCAAGAAAAGTCCCAGGGGAGAGCACTTCCCCAAGGCCCGGAGAGAGTGAGCTGAAAGGAGAGCAGAAGCCCTTTCTAACCAATATCAGTCCGTCGCAGTCAAACAAATAATAAACGACAGTGAAGTTCCAAGACGACTAGAGTCAGTCCCACAATCGTGAAAACGCGCAAACCTTCTGTGTAGTGGCCAGCAAGAACGAAAACCCAGGCAGAGGGCAAGCAGCCCTGCAGAAAAGTGGACAAACTCGAGTAAATCGCGCTTTGGCTAAGAAATGGTGTTAAATGTCTACCAACGAAGGCTAAGTGGTTCAGTTATGCAAACACGGTAGTTAGACCCTAGATCATGTCAAAAAAGTCTTCAAGTTGCCACACAAAAATTCGTTGACAAATCAATTAAAAACAAATGCTGTAAATGCAAGTGATCGTACACACATACATGCGTATGGCAAGCAAAAAAAAATAAAGAAACCACGCGAATGTAAATCGTCTGAGCAATGTAGCCCAGTGGCTCTCAAACTGTAACGCTCACCCACATATTTTTGTTTGCGTGACCAAAATCTCAAAATCTAATTGCTAAATTTTTGAATCGGAAATATTAAATATGAACTAATTCTATAACGTTACATAAACCTTTAGACAGCAGCAGAAAAATCGTCTGAAAACCATGGAGCGCTTCATCGGAATTTCGAAGGATGAGTTTAAACTATTGCATGCATAACTGTTTCATATATAACATATATTTTCCGATCGTGTGGAGACCTTCGCTTGGTCAAAGTTTATAAAAGTATATAAAGTTTGCAGCCCCAAATTTTAAGTCCAGACATACGGACTCGGATGTAATTACCTGATACTACTTTGCCTTGGTCCAAACATGCATATGCATACAGGGACATAAGTATGTGTAACCAAATATAAGTAGGCAGCCAGGCCAGCTTTATATGTTTTGCTTTTGTTGTGTCGCTGCATTCGCTGATAAGCAAGAACTGCTTATTGTCACAAACAAGATCATAAAAACGAGTGTTTTGTTGTGATTATGATTTTTGGTAAATGCTAAAGTAACTAGAAATATGGGAAAGGTGTGGTTGCTGACCATTGGACAACATAAAATGCGTGTAGGATCAGCTGTATATAAAAAGACAAAAGAACGAAAGAGAATTTAACTGGAAACAAATCTAAGATTAATGTGAATTATTATGTTGCTGCTACTTATACACCTTGACGTATAAAAACAGAAAAATTATTTTATTCCATGAATTGACTTATGTAGACTAAATGATACCTCGTAAAAGATTTATTTAATCATGAACGCACTTTGGCTCCTAATCCTAGTTCTTTTTGATTATTAGTAGTATTAAACCCAACGAGGGGTGTTTTGTTAGTTTTACAGAATGAAACGAAATGCAGGAAATAATTTTTGAAAAAAAATGAAAAATTGTAAAATGGAGTATTTTGAATTTAATTTGTTAAATATAGATATAGAAATGAATTGCTAAGCTTGACTACTTTCGGACGACATGGGAGCATAATTGAAATGTAATACTACATTATTTTTGGGGTCTTCAGCCAACAACAATATTTGAAGACCATGGTTGGGTGGGTACAGAGTAAGGGGCGTGGCAAACAACATCTAAGACCACCGCTCCATCATTTCCAAATTAAGAGTGCCTCCTGTTTTTTTTTTTGTTTTTATTTTGGTACGGCCTGTCATCCTACAATTGCTGGTCAACAGCAACATCGACATGGTGTTGAGAAAAATGAGAATTGTCTCATTACTTTTTTAAGATTCTGTAGGGACTCTTTATAAAGTAACATGTAGTGGCGATCTACAGCGGCAGCAATAACCCCCCCATCCCGCAAGAGCTACGGTATTATAGGATCCCGCTCGCGGCTTAACTGTTGGTCCACAGGCCATTTGAATGCATCCAGCGCATGAGGTAAAATTGTTAGGCGCGGGGCATTTGCAATAAGGCGGTTGTTACACCTGATGTAAAGCACAACAAGTACCTGAATAGTCAACTATTTAAAGCCTGTGATAATAGATTTAGTCTTGTGTGTGTTAATCAATGTGAGGTCCTAGAATCGATTGTGAAAATCAAATCAAATGCTACAGGTTTTGATGATATAAACCCGAAATTTTTGAATATTATTCTTCCATATATACTGCAATACATAACGTACACTTTCAACACTGCCCTTACAACATCCACATTTCCTGATAAATGGAAAGCTGACAAGATTATTGCAATACCCAAATCTTCCAATGAGTATAGACCAGTTTCGATATTGTCTTTCTTAACAAAAGTCCTCGAAAATATAATCGAAACAAATAAATATATTTATGATCTCTAAACAACTTTTAATAAGGGTTTAGGAAAGGTAGAAGCTGTAAACATTACAGAAGATATTCGATTCCAGATTGACAATGGCAGTATAACATTTCTGACCCTCTTGGAATATAGTAAAGCATTTGACACGGTTAACCACGAAATTCTGTGCACAAAACTCAAACAATTGTATATTTTTTCAAACACAGCTGTAAAATTTCTGCAGTCATATCTATACGTATATAAAGAATCTTCAGCATTCTTGGCCATAAAAAGCGGTGGGCCTCTTGGGCCTCTCCTGTTTTAATATATGTCAATGGCCTGCCAAGTGTATTGTCAAAATGTGATGTTCATATGTGGACGATGTTCAGTTATATTATATGTTAGTAGACCCTTGTGTAAGATTGAAGAATGTGTCCAAGTGTGTAATAGTGAATTAGATAACATAAGTGATTGGGCTGAAAGAAATGGGCTTGGACTAAACCTATGCAAGTCAAAATGTTTTCAAATGTTGTCAAAGTGTTAGGACTGACAACTTGCCACTGCTAACAATTAATAACACTCCAATAGAGTATGTCGAGCGAGCCAGCAATTTGCGTTTTTCTTTTATTTCCAGACTTTGCTTTGGAGTTGAAGTTTTTAACAAGTGTGATTGAGAAAGCCAAAGGAAACTTCAAGTAGCTTTTAATGATATAGCACATTATATATACAATCGAAAACGAACTGACAGAGTATCCAATGTTTCTATAAATATCAGGGACCGAAAATAACTGTTATGACATTACATTTTAACCAAGAAAGTCACGGTGAAGGGAGTAAGCTACGCATACGAAAAATGTACCAATGTTTAAGTCTATGCATGAACTATGCAATTAGGACATAAAGTCATATTCTAAAGTACTAAAATAAAAATTTATTTTTACTATTTTTTTATAATTTTTATATAAAACTTTTTGAATAACACTTTATTTTAAGTTGTATTCCAAAAAATTTATATTAAGTGTTCTTTGTCAACGTTTATTTTAACGAGCAGGCCTAGCTAACTTCATTTGAAGAAGTTTTTATACCAAATGTGTAGTGGCGCTTGGTCCGACCAAAATTTAGAAAAACTATTAAGCCTAAAATCAGACTACACTGATGCTAAATAATAGAATCTAGAGTAGAAGTAAAAAAAAACCAAAAAAAGTAGAAATAATACAACAAAACCATTGCAGTAACTTAAAGAGTGAAAATAGCATGAAGAAACATATGGATGAAGTTGTTTTAATTAAATAAAGTTTAAATTATAAAATTAAATAAAAATACTAAAGTTTATATCGATAAGTATTAGTGCTCATCAGAGGTGTTTCGCAAATAACTCGATAGTTAGTGACAGCGGGATGTCAATTGCATGTGCCATAGATTTCCGGCTTAAGGTTAGGTGGCTTTGGCCAATTTCCGCTTCCGTCTCTTCTATTTGAACAGTCAGTGCGATCACATCATCGTCCAGCAGCTCCAGAACCCAAAAAGAGTGAAAAGTGGAACAAAAGTCTTTGTGCAATTTTCTTGTTGCTATACAAATAGCCAAAGCTTCTTAAAATCAGTGTAATTGCATACTCCAAAGAGAAATTATTAAAACGAAGCATAAGAAGAAAGGCGACGGAATAGTTTTTATATTTTTTTTGTGTTCGATCGGCACTTGGAGTTCACCGATATATAAAAAGTGCCAATCCCCGAAGATAAAAGGGTAAATTTCCACCATCGAATTAGTTGTGGTTTAGCAGCAGACTCTCATGTTCTGCTCTCGCATTTTTTTTTGTAGGGAGTGGCCCCTGGGGTGAGCGCAGCTGACCTCCCTCAACGTCCAGGTGACGCCTCGATGGTGATCAGCCATACGACCAAACGAAAAAGCTCCAGATCAAGCTTTTAATCCCAGCTCCATTGAGAAGTGCAAAGGCAAGCTCCGGCTACTTCGTTTTCGTTCTGATCTCCACGCTGTTTCAGTTTATCAGACGCGATTGCCTGGAGCGCACAACAACAGGGTGGATGGCCTGTCCAAAAAAGTGTCCGAAGTCTCGCGAGCAGCGAAGCCGAAATGCAGCAGAATTATTAATAGAATTTTTTTTGTTTTTGTTTGCTAATTTTATGTGTTCGAAAAGAATTAGAATTGATATTAGAACCTTGAAGATGAACTAAAGTGTCTGTTTTTGGAAGCCATGCCACGCCCTAGTAAACCAATGTGCTAATCGTTTCTGGATATTAAAGGGGTCGTTCTTTTTCACATCATGCAACTCGACGACCATGGTTGGGTGGGGACAGCTAGCGACGCATAACACCTGAACGCGCTAGCCAACACATCCGGAGATGTCATCCAATTTGTGTTTTCTTCGCCTTTTTCGAGACTCTCAGAACTTTCCCTTCAACTTTCTCTGGCTATCTAGCAATCTCCTTCTCTCGTTCTATATTTCTCTTTCTCTATATCTTCCTCGAATTTGGCTCTCCATTTCTCTCTCTTTCCCTGTTCTTTGTGTAACAATCGTTGAAAGGAGGTCGATCTTCTGATCTGCCGCTGTAACTGAACCAGTAGCACGCGAATCAAAATTAAAATTCAGCCTAAACAAGAGCTCGAAGAGAGCAGCGGTTTTCTCCTGTCGCACCCCCCCGTTGCCGACCAGAACAAGCCGGAAGCTAGCGCGTGCTCCGTAATCGCTCCTACACCCACATCAGCTCTACAACATTGCCGCGTATACCCGTATACGTTGCATGCTACAAATGCAAATGCTGCTTTTGAAATGTCACAATTTAAGAACGCTTACATAAAAATCAACAAATTTTCCAACTAAAACCCATTTTCCGACAGATAAACATCTGATTTAGACCAAATTTTGCGAATCTTTTTGAAAACATTTCAATTTACCAATCGCCGAGTTTAAGAACGATAAAATTGAAAACAAAAAAGTTTTTCACACTAAGACTCATTTTCCGACCGATCGGTCCTACGGCAGCCTTAAGATATAGTCACCCGATGTCGATCAACTTTTTCAAATTAGTTTGAAAGCGTTTAATATTAATAATCACCGACCTTAAGAACTATTTACTTAAAAACAAAAAAGTTTTTCCCACTAAGACCCATTTCCCGACAGTTGGTTCCTATGACAGTTATAATATATAGTCATCCGATCTTGACTGATTTTAGAGGTATGGTTTCTTGGGCAAAAATACTTGTCATGGCCCATAGTACGAGAATCGCGATGAGCCCATGGAGGTTTTTTCGGCCCCCTACAATTTGACCCACCCTAATGTATATATATATGTGAGAGAAGAATATAGCTGGCACAATCTTGTTATTTCGTGTGCCTTTATGCTGGGATTAGATTGCGTCACAACCAAAGCATTTAGAACTTTTACTGAATAAACGAGATTTCAAATAAGTCGCTTTTGTCTGCATGATTTGTCAAAATGATATTTTATACCAATAACCCTAACCGAAGCCCGAAACAGAATAAGGTTAACAACCGTAACCCGTAACGTAGCCCATAACACACAACCATAATATAACCGTATCCGGAAAATAGCGATCGGCCATAACAGTAACCGTAACCCTAACCGTTATTCGTTTTGGTTTTAATCTCTGATAACAAAACAAATTTTCTTCATTACAAACATTTTTAGAGTCATACTGTAAGGGCTTAAATCCAAATATAAGGTTTAAATCAGCGATGCCCAGCCGTATGCTCTTTGAGTACGTTTGGTTTTTGTAATTGCACCGAAAATAGGAAATCAATAATCGTATACATGCAGGGCGCTACGTATACAAAACGACACACACATGCACACGACTTCGTGTGTGTGCGTCGAGTAGAACAAAACCTGGGTTTGTTCTCTTCTTTGATTGGTGCAACAACAATTTCATTATTGGTATTGGTGCTTTCCTTTGTGAGTATTGGTGAGTGCTCTGTCGTATGCTGCTTTTGGGCATGCCTGGTTTAGAGATTTCATATGATGTTATATTCAACTGTGACTCGTAGACCTTTCTAATTGTGTATGGATGTTAAGCCGGCTCGAGGTCAGGGTGATAGAAAGAACAGTTTGGTGTTTCTTTTTTCTTTCCGATATATTTCGATTGCTCTTCGGGGTAAAACTACAAAAATATATTTCAATATTAAACATACAATCATTTAGCAAAATTCACATACAGCTTAGGTACAATTTTGTACACGTCTGCACTGTGTAACGTGGCGGTATAACTTATAACTTCGTAAAATATCACTCAACACAGAGAAGGCATTTTTTTCTAGTGAAGAAAAATTCAACAATGATATATCCGAATTCATGTCATGAGTGATAAAAAATATTGTGAGCATTGTTCTCAGAGATATATATCAAAAAATTATCACCTGATATATATCACTAGTGATAAATATCACTAATTTTTCCATCACGAGTGATTCAAGGTGTTTTTTTTATCAAACTGTTAAGGAAATAAAAGAAAAATCGGGGACAATACTTCGCGTCAACAGTTCTGACCACTAAACATAAAGTTTTAAGTGATCTCACTATATTATTCTTATTCAAATGAAATATAATTTAACAATTCATCGACAGTTTTCTAAATTAACTTGGACAGCTTCAATAACGTCCCATGACACTAATTGTAGTGTATGCGCTCTGAGCAATGAACCACGCTTTAAGAAGCTTTAATATTTTCATAAATTTTTCACAATTATCGGAGTCATCTCCTTCTGACATTCCAATATCTTTATACTCTTATAGGAGTTTTGATGTCTTTACGACATTTGCACCGTTATCGGTTGTCATCGAGTAAATCTATTCAAGACTTAGACGAAATTTCCATAAACACTTAAGCACCTGTTCCTTCAGATATTGGGCTGCGTGAAGCTCTTTAAGCTGTTTCACTCCAATGGTATACACCACAATTTTAAAATCATCCAAAAATTGAACATTCAGGCCCATAATGCTGCGATCATTCTGAGTTGCAATGTCCATTTGTAAGCATACCACACGATCCTTAACTTGCTCTGCTGTTGCCGTCATGTCGATTTGAGTTCAAATATTTCTCGAGTTAAATTTGCGATTACATCCATCTGTCCAAGGCAGCAATATATCTTGGAAGCTATGGTGGTCGAATATACAAAATGGCAAGATAAGGAGGAAACAAAGCGTGAAATCGAGAAATCAAAAAATCGCCTTTGCTTAATTTTAAAGTCATCGGGGTATTTGTCTTCTTTGGGGCCATTTTCACATTGTCCATGTCTTCTACATCTTTTTTGTGAACAAGTTAGAAGTGGCGCTTTATATTTCCAGTATGATTAGGCATTATCTTATGGCGTATAATGCATAAAACCAATGGTGGATCTTATGTTGGCAATGTCACTGAATTGCTGTGGAATTTTTTTATTCTTCCCATTTTACTTTACAGTAACGAGCACAAAAAGATAGAGTTTGATTTAAAAATCTTATTGTAAAGTAATAATATTTAAGAGTGTGATGCTTGCTGGCTCGAGGTCAAGAAGAAAACTCATATGTTGATTTGTTTCCAATATATTTCACAGTAAACGGTTTTCGGTTCTCAAAAAAATATTTGTATCGGTTTCAGTTCCGGTACGTGATTTGAATCGGTTTATTTCGGTTACCGGTTTCGGTACCGGTTCTGGTATTAAGCCCTGCTTCTGCTACATAAAATTTTCCAAATCTTGCATCATTATACCCTTCCAAAGGGTGTATATTTTATTATTTAACCAGAAGTTTGCAACGCATAGAAATATTCATATCCGACCCCATAAACTATATATATTCTTGATCAGGCCGACGAGCTGAGTCGATTAAGCTTTGTCCGTCCGCCTGTCTGTCTGTTTCTACGCAAACTAGTTACCACCTAGAAGTCTTTGGTATCACCAACTTCTCCAAAATCATGCAATTAATATTTAGGTACAATTCTTCATTGAGGTAAGGAAAAACTCGTAACACTTTTGTCATTGTGACTCAATTTGGTATAAAACTTCAAAGAAAAGAAGGTACGTTTTGTAAAATTTAAGCACTGCCTCCTGGTAGACTTTAAACTCGACTTCTGTGCAATATTTCTACCTAGTACGCTTCAGTTTATATTTGTTCAGTACATTTTGAGCACAGGTACAAAATCTTATCAAAGTAGGCTCTGAACTTAACTTCTTGGGGCAAAACTTGTAGTACGTTCGGCTAACTCAAATTTTGTCAGTATATTTCCAACTCTCACATAAAGCACATCAACTACAAATTTATATCTTTCTACAATATAAACGGATTAAAAACGAAACAAATTTAAATACTTCAGCAAAACTCAAGTGCGAATTTTAATTTTAAATAAAAACCCAACTCAATTTGGTATCAAACTTCAAAGAAAAGAAGGTACATTTTTTAAAATTTAAAAAGTGTCTCCTAGTGGGCTTTGAACCCGGCTTCTGTGAAATATTTCTACCTAGTACGCTTCAATTTGTTCTACAATAATTGCACATTTTCACATTCATATACTATACAATAATCAAACATCAACTGTCTGGCGACCCTAAGAAATACTATACTAAGAAAACGTCAATCGTAATTAAGAGGTAAGTTTTGCTACTGTTAGCCAACGTATAACTCTGCTTTATCCAATTCCCACAGCATCAAAATGGTTAAACTCACCCCACAAATGGTTGAAAATAAAAGTAAATGCTCTGTGGCTGCTGTTGTCAAGTTGAATGTCTGCGGATATGACATAGACGATATATCGCTATGTGAACACATGCCGAAGCTGGAGATTCTTTCACTAAGCGTCAACCGTGTAAGCAGTCTGTACAGTTTGCAGAACTGCAAGCGTCTCCGAGAATTGTATCTGCGGAAAAATGTGATATCCGGTTTTGACGAGCTGGAGTTTTTAAAGGGTTGCCCGCAGCTCATCTCGCTAGGGCTAGTGGAAAATCCATGTGAAAGAGAAGCTGGAGCAGACTATCGCGCAAAAGTGCTTCGAGCACTACCACAATTGTTAAAACTTGACAACATCGAGATTACCACATCGGAGGTGGAGGCGGCGTTGCGCGACAAGGCGACACAGGTACGGCCCATTGAGCCACCTGCCAATCCCGAGCGGGCGTCGGCGCAGGCACGACAACAAACACAAGATCGCGAGCTCCAGCGTGATTGCGATGGATTGGCCTATATAGGTGATGGCAGCATCTTGGCCAGAAACGGACAGCGACGTCATATAAATAACAGCAACACAGAGTCGCCCTTCCTGTTGGATCAAGATCGAGCGTCGCCTCATGCAGGAGGAAACCGTGTCCAGCATTCGCCCAGACGGGTCAAACATTCGCCCAGACGTGTGACACATTCGCCACGCGCACCAGTGCAGACCCAAGCTGCAGCAGCAGCACCACGTCCAGCACCACCTCCATCATCTTCTCCACAAATAGAACCGCCTATTTCAGCTGTAGTGCAGCGTACTTCCTCGATGCCACGCATCAATCAGGACGATATTCGTCGCAGTATGTTGCCTGAGCCGCCTGTGCCGGCTGTGCAGCCCCAATCGGCGCTTTTCCATGCAGACTATGGACGTAGCACAAGTCGAAATGCAAATCTATTGTCAGCTGCCTATTGCCTGATACGCGAAATGGACACACCCAGTCTGCAGGCTCTAAGTTTCGCCATTAATGACTTGGTTATCAACCGTGCGTCGGCACAGCAGGAGTAAAGCTAAAACATTCCCCAAAAACCTACTGTGTCGCAACACCCACACCTACCCGAACTCACGGTGCTTGGAAAGCACTTAAATACCAAGACTAGTCCTTAAAAAGCCGTGCCAAATCTTTGTTTTTAATTTTACTTTTACTTTTTCCATTTATTTGGGCAAGCGGAAATAATACTGTTTAATAAATCTGATGTGAAATGAAATCTGTTTTTAAATCTCCACCCGATCTTTTTAGGCTTCCATCCAAATCGATGCGGTCTTCAGGGAAATAAAGCATCAGTTGTCCTACAACCATTACAAATCGGAAATACACCCCTTTCGGTGTGATTTCTATTAGAGCAGTAAACGATTCTCGTTTTGGTAAAGATATATCAAATCTATTCCGGTAACCAATCAAAGCGTATATTTTTTATTAATGGTTTCCGTATTCTTTTTTGTTATCAACTATCCAGAAACGTTTCTAAATTTATAGCCTACAAGCGTTTTCCTATTAAATCTTACAAAGAATTATTGTATGTATATACGAGGGCAGCGTCGTCATCGCAGTGTTCCTAAAATTGACGGCTGGCTACGGAACACGAAGTAGTTGTAAACCTAATCGACCCTAACACTCATCCAAACTACTGGCGTCAAAATATGAAAGACGGCGGACGGCGCGCAGTGGCTCGTTTTCCAAAAACTCGTTGTGAAAATCAAATTTCGAGTGAATAAATTTGGAAAATCTATTGATGCACTTTAATTAGGAATTGATCAAGCTATTTAATAGGTAGGTAGTTCCGGCTGGCCCTTTGTAGGGACCACACATAGACCTTACGGTCCTTAGTGAGGCCGTGTGGTTTTTCTGGGTACCATTAGAAAACCAAGATGGCCTTTGATGAGTAATATAAAGTAAACTTAAAAACAAAGGTTTATATACGTACAATGTACATATTTAACAAAAATTTATCTTATAAAAAATTTATATATTAAATCAAAAATTCAAAAATTCATTCCACACGTTTTCTTTTAGTCACCCTATATTTAGCGTGAACAAAATACTTTTGGCAATCATCTAAGAGAAAAAATAGTTAATTTTATTTACCCAATAATAGAAGAGGAGGAATAAGAAAAGAGGCTTAGTGCTGGCTCCCTACCAGCTGTAAGCAGAAGCCAATGTGTCCGAAAATACCTTCCGAGTAGCTGCTCTAATAAATTGTACTGGTCCTTTTCCACCTGTTTTTGCTATGAATTGAGGGGTTTAAAAAAGCAATTATATTCCCAATATTTAAAAAGGGCGACCCGCAAATGGTTTGCAACTACAGAGGAATATCATTCCAGAATGAGATTGCAAAGGCTTTCTCTGCCGTGCTACTTGAGAGGCTAAACCGATGGGTGGATGAAACCGACCAGCTAACAGAGTTCCAAACAGGTTTCCGAAAAGGATACTCCACGATCGACAATATATTCAGCGTCACCAGTATCTCCACAAAGTATATTGAAAACGGACGTAAGCTGTATGCTTTTTTCGTTGACTTCAGTGCAGCATTCGATTCGATCGACCGAAAGGCGCTAATGTTTGAACTGAGCAATTTTGGCATTTCGACCAAATTTATTAATATACTTGAAAGCATGTATAATAGAAATGAAGCAGCCGTTTGGGATGGAGAAGTGTTATCCAACTGGTTTCCCACGGAGTCGGGTGTTAAGCAAGGATGCTTGTTAAGTCCACTTTTGTTCTCGATCTACCTCAATGATGTGTTGGAATATCTACCGGAAGGTATTCACATAAATGGATACGAGATAAAGTCCCTATTATATGCCGATGACATCGTGGTGTTTGCAGAGTCGCCAAAAAAAATGCAAAACATGATTAATGCTCTGCAAGAATATTGTAAGACCTGGGGCGTCAAAATTAATACCACAAAGTCAAAGATTCTAGTCTGCAAAAAACACTGGAGAAGACTTGCTCTAGAAGAGAAGTGGTACTTGGGAGAGACCGAGCTTGAAGTGGTGAAAACCTATAAATACCTGGGAGTGTGGATCTACCATAATGCGCAATTTAAATACCATTTGCAAGAAAAACTGGAAGACGCGAAGGTGGCGATAAACTACACCTGGAAATCTCTGCCTGAGCAGGAAAGCATGTACCAGACGAGCACCAGAATACAAACTTTTCGAGAGCAGCTGTGAGAGTCGCATATATGTGCTACGGCGCACAAGTCTGGGGGATTATGCAGTACGATGAATTTGAGAACCCGCTCGAAGCTATTTCGAGCGTGCCCAGAAACACTCCAAACAGAATGCTGTATCTGGAAACGGGATTGTCACCTCTCCACTATATGTTACCGCAGACATGCACTTCTCCTATATGCAGAAGGTTTTTCGCATGCCCGAAAATAGACTGCCTAAAATATTGGCTCAGTTTCTGGCTAAACGGACGTCAGCAGTTCTTTCGGGAATGGGAACTTCTATCAGCCACTCACTGCGAAAGACTTAACCTCGAAGAAAGTTCAGAGTGGGAATCATGGGCTACAGAATTTCTTAAAAAGATACTTCATATAGATCATCTTTTATGATCGATTCAGAGCGGAGCTTTCAGTAGGCTAATATACAAAGAATTGAACTACGACCTAGGAGAAGAAAATTATTTCAACGACGCGTTTTCAGTGGAGCAAATTCGCACAATTTTTATGGCCAGAGGTGAATTGCTCAAACTCAGCCTTGTCCCAAACATAGCAAGCAGCAACACAGCATGTTCTCTTTGCAATTGGAACCAGCAGGAAAACACTGTCCGTTTTACCAACTTGGAATACTGCCCAATCTTGAGGGAATACAGAATTTTACATTTTGGTAAGGCAAGACTACATCTGCACGAAGTGTCCACCAGCCATTAAATGGATTAAATTGGAGTTGAGTCCATTTGCAAATTTGTAAGTCAGGCAACTAAACATCGAACAACAAATATTGGAAGGGGACTTCTTAAAACAGAGTAACACGGCCAACCGAATCTCGCGTCATGCAGTTGAACGATCTGGTATCATGTGGAAGACCCGGGAAGCCAGGTGTGTTAGACTGAATAGCGAAGAATTTGAAAGGCAGTGATCGACTGACGGTTTCAAACCATGTCGATTTATTTATTTTAGTATTTTATTTACGAAAAAACTTCTTGTTTAGATATAAATTTAGAAGTCTAAGCCATCATCTATGTATTATCTGTCTTATAAATTTAAATAAAGAAGAACACTACATACACACTACTACTATGAATTGATGGACGTTAGACGTACAATGCGCAGTACGTTCAAGTGGCCCATGCGACACCAAGCCAAAGCTTGTATTGTTTCTGAAAATTTTAAATAATTTATAGCCAAATGAATATGTCCACCTAATACTGCCTCACGTTTATTTTAATTTTTCAGCATCTCATGAAATTTTCCCCAATCAGCAATAGCGGCGAAAGCGAAGTGTCTGCATAATCTGACATCTCATCGTATTATCTATGGGGTCACTGTGGTGCTTTCTGCTTCATCCAGCTTGACTGAGATAACCTCCTCTGTCAATTTGGCAATCGGCTGAGAATTTCCGTTCTATGAATTCTTCACCTACTCCAAATTCAGTGGCCCTTTTGGTCCACTTCGCACAAATTATATTAGTTTTCTTCACGTTCAATTTTGGGCTTCTCCTGGGCTTCTTTGGGCTGAGCTCCTGGCTGACCTGCAGAGCACTATACAACTGATAATAATGAACAGAAATGCAGAATTTTACGTCTGCATTAAGACTTCTAAAAATGAAGTAACGTTAAATTCATGAACTAATGAGATAACAAGCAGAGTTTGGCATCGTCCAGGGGGGCGAAATATTACTGCATAGCAACATCGTAAACCCCTGCGTGATCAATTGGCGATTGCTCACATTTTGAACTGTGCATGAGTCATTTTTTGAGTCTTCTTTAAATCGCACATGAAACTAATCTTTTTATACCCGTTACTCGTAGAGTAAAAGGGTCTACTAAAGTCGTGCAAATGTATGTAACAGGCAGAAGGAATCATTTCCAACCATATAAAGTATATATATTCTTGATCAGCATCAACAGCCGAGTCAATATAGCCATATCCGTCTGTCCGTCTGTCCGTCTGTCTGTATGAACACCTAGATCTCAGAGACTA
Source organism: Lordiphosa magnipectinata (assembly GCA_037044535.1). Taxonomy (NCBI): domain Eukaryota; kingdom Metazoa; phylum Arthropoda; class Insecta; order Diptera; family Drosophilidae; genus Lordiphosa; species Lordiphosa magnipectinata. The sequence goes on from JBAMBO010001880.1 coordinate 236,377, forward strand.
GAAGAGCTAGAGCAACCAAATTTGAAATGTAGACACCTATTGTGCTGCACGCAGATCAAGTGTTATTTTCAATTTTTGCCACGCCCCCTTACGCCCCCGCAATTTGGAAAAAACGTCATATCTCCTACAGTTTTGATGATAGATGGTTCGTACTTTCTAGAAATATCTAGTACTCAAAATTATTCATCGCATTTGCTGAAGGAATGATAAAGATCGGCAATGAACGATACTCAAGTTATGAGCAAAGAACGATCAGTTAACACCCACCACCCACCCCACCCATAACCTAGAGGCATTGCGTATTAGCAGCAATCTCAGCGAGAGAGAGAGGGAGAGAGAGAGAGAGAGAGACTTAGAGAGCGCACTGCGTTGTGCGTTGTGTGTTAACTGGCCGTTTGACTCGTGACCAAATTCGAGCTGCGACATTAAGGGTGCAGAGTATGTAATAGTCGGGCTTGACCGACTTTCTTTCTTGTTTTTATTAGGAAAGGTGATACGTTTTCAAAAGTTTTGTTGTCTGATCTGTTTATCGTGATGAATTTGGAGTCATTTATGTTGGATTTAGTAATTGACAAATATCTATTAATATCTGGCGGATAATAAATAGCCGAGTTAAAAAATGTTGCATACTTTTCGGCTGACCCACCTCAAGCATACAGGAAGGCTATAAAACATTTGTTTCCATGAGTAACGGGTATATCGAAGTCGGTTAGAGCCGACTTTAACTTACGCTCTCGTTTTAATCATCAAAAGGGCTCGAAAAATACTCTTCCAGGTGAATTTTGTAAAAATTATCATTCAAATGCTTGGTGGGATCTCTTAGGGACATGCAATAGTCCATAATACCATCATAAATATGTATTTTAATAAAAATCTACCGTGCGCCTTTAAAAATGTTCAAGAATTAAGGTTTAACTCCATCTTGAGGTACCTTAACATTGTACGATTGAAATGAATTTTTATACTCTGTACCGAAGGTACATAGAAGTATATTAAGTTTGTGCAAAAGTATGTAACAGGGAGAAGGAATCCTTTCCGACCATATAAAGTATATATATTCTTGATCAGCATCAACAGCCGAGTCGATATAGCCATGTCCGTCAGTCCGTCTGTCTGTCTGTCCGTCCGTATGAACGAAGAGATCTCAGAGATGGTAAGAGATAGAGGTTTGACATGTATGGGACATATATTTCTTATACTTGCAGGCAGATCAAGTTTATTTTCAATTTTTCCCACGCCCCCTCGTGCCCCCGCAATTTGGAAAAAACGTCATATCTCCTACAGTTTTGATGATAGATGGTTCGTACTTTCTAGAGATATCTAGTAATCAAAATTATTTATCGATTTGCTGAAGGAATGATAAAGATCGGATGAGCGATACTCAAGTTATGAGCAAAAAACGGTCAGTTAACTCCCACCACCCACCCCACCCATAACCTAAGCATTGCGTTCAGCAGCAATCTTAGTGAGAGAGAGAGAGAGAGACTTAGAGAGCGCACTGCGTTGTGCGTTGTGTGTTAACTGGCCGTTTGACTCGTGACCAAATGCGAGCTGCGACATTAAGGATGCAGAGTATGTTATAGTCGGGCTTGACCGACTTTCTTTCTTGTTTGATTAACAATCTTTGAATAAAAAGAGAGGTGGCTGACAAATAGCCAAAATGCCGCAGTGGGAACAGTAACAAAGGATTACAATTTGTTCAGATGATAGCTAATCGTCACCATGCCTTGGGGTAAGTTGACGAGCAATTGAACAGCTGATCAATTGAACAACCGAACAACTGACCAACTAAACATGTAAACAACTGAACAACTGAGCAAATGAACAACTGCGCAACAGAACAACTGATCAATTTGAGTGAGTTGACTCACTTTTGCAAAAAAGAGCAAGTGAACATGTTCAGTGAAATGAACAACCCTTACGCAACAATATATTTGCGATTAAGCGGGTATTGAACGACTATGGCGAGGACTTCATATTTAAGGAAAAATTCCTGGGGCCTTACAGGGTAGGAAAAGTGAAAAACCGTGTCAAGTTTGAAGTGGAGAAAGTGAGAGATAGGAAAGTTTTTTCTTATCTTCTTATCTTCTATCAACAACATGGAACCACATCTCACATAGTCGCGATCTACAAACAAAACGGGAACAGCCGACAAATTAAATGTTCAATTCTCCGATGTCCAATCTTTAATGTGCATTTTTTATGAACCACATAATAATGCTTCAAATAGTTGCAGGCAGATTCTACAAGTGGATACATTTCGATGGCAAATTGGCCATTCAATTTAAATACATATGAATGCACCCTCTCGCCTGTGGTCAGATTGGAGTCGTCTAAATAATTCAATAGCAGAGACAATCGATTTATACTTACAAGGCGAAGGGAGGACAGGCTGGGCCGGCTGGACTGGGTGGCACATGCCAACGCAGATTGCCGGCAGTCAAGTGCAGACACCCACACACACCGCAATTTGAGGCTGGCTGACAGCAGCAGCAGCAGCATCAGGAGCAAGAGGAGCAGGCCATGAGGCCAAAATGCTTACACTTGCGGAATTTGCCATGTGCGTGTATGTACGTACATACATCAGAAGCCAAAATTCGATACATACATACGTACATGCATATGTATGTAGATGCTGCATAGCTACAAATCGCTTTCAACCGACTAATGTAAGTCACTTGGCAGCTTAACAGCATTTGCCACAGCTCTCCCAGCGGCAACTGCTGCTCCTGGCTGTGAGTGCGTGTGTGTGTGTGTGTAGGGATGTGCGTGTGTGTGGAAACCAAATAACTCAATAAGTGAGTTACATGTTGTTAACCGAAATGTAAACACCATGAAACGAATTTTGGCCCAAAATCACACCCAAAAGTGGCAGCAAAAAAAAGGGGAAAGTGCAAAATGTCTTCAACGTGCAAAAATGCAAAATGTATCAAACGTAATTCGAGATGCAGACAATATACACTGTGAGAAATTATTGGAAATTCTAATTAATGTAAGATGCGTCCCACCCCTTGAAAGTAGTATTTCGCATTTATAGTTCCTCGCAGCTGAATTAAGGCAAAGAAAATTTCGGTTCAGATAAGTTTTTGAGGACCAAGCACACAATAGACAAAGGGCGAAATGTACTCCACACGATTTTCGAAATGTGTAGTTCTTAGTGGAACTACTTGGTAGCTCAAAAAAATCAGTATATTTTATAGAGAATTTAATGGAAAACCAAAATCAAATATTTTAAGATTTGATGAACCCGCGGAGGGCAAAGTTTTAAATTTCCCCTTGATTTCACTTTGAACTTCATATCAATGTAGGCAGAAATCTTTTACAAAAGGATCAAAAATTAAATTAAATATTTCAAAAATTGTAAAGCTAGCAACCTGAACGAAGAGCAAATTGCAAGAAGGACCCGCCGCTGACCCAGTTATTCAGCAATCTGCCATGAATGTGGAAAAAACTCTCCTTGACAGTGAACTTTCTGGAATCTATGCAGAGGGCACGTGACTAAACCCTTTTATTTCTTAAATACTTTGTTCCACAAAGTTTGTTTGTTGCTGAGAAGCTGCAATCAATCTATGTGAAAACGAACCAAAAATAACAATTTATGGATCATGGACTTAAGACATTTTATTTCCAAGTGCCTACCTCTGTGTTCAGCAGTGTTGCCAATTTGTCCTTTTTGCGGACAGATCTGTCCTTTTTGAAACTGCGATTTCCGGAAAACTTTTGAAACGTCCCCTATCCGGAAAAAATGCCTTTTTTATTATATATTGTAGCGAACCTAGGATCTGACTCTGGGAACCAGATCCCTGGAATCTTTATTATATTAATAAGGAAACATTGTTTTACCTGTTTTTTATGCCTTTTAACAAAAAATCTGTCCTTTTTTTGTCTTTTTTTCTGCGTTCAACCGTCCTTTTTTTGTGTAGAAGCGTTGGCAACACTGGTGTTCAGGGATGTGCTGGTGTTCGTGTACCTACTTTCAGAAGATATTGACAGCATATAGGACGTGATGTTGTTTTGCCTTGCCAACATTTTCTTCCATTGTATATCTATTGAAAGGATCAGAAGCTTAATTCTTTAAGGTCCGATTTCTGTTCTTCCAAATAGCTGCTATGTGTCAGATATGCTCACAATTTACTCTGCTATTTGTAAGTTTATGTGACAGATGAGAAATCGGCGCTTAATCTATTAAAGATAATGAATCTATATATTTGCTATGTAATGAAAAAAGAAAGAACAAAAACATTACATTAATTTTTTTAGTTTTTTTAGGATGGATATTTTTACTCGTGGCTTTATAGCGCATAAAAGGAAGCATCTCTGACCACATAAAGTATATATATTCTTGATCAGAATAACGAGCTGAGTTGATGTAGCCATGTCCGTCTGTTTCTATGCGATCTCCTCAGTCAGTTTTAAAGCTATTTTAACCAAACTTTGCACGAAGTCTTTTGGTACAAAGACGCTGCCCACTTGTCGGAATCGGCCGGATCGGATGACTATAGCATATAGCTGCCATAGAAACTATCGGTCAAAAAACTAGTTTTAGTGAGAAAAATCGTTTTTGTCTTCAGCGCAAATGTCGCCAATCCTCGTATTTAGTTTTATTTAAATCGGCCAACTATTCACTGCTCGCCACTTGAATAGGACACCTCTAAAGTCGATTTTCTATAGTTAATTGCTGCTCAACCAAGCCATCTAGGAAAATAATTTTTGTTTTCTCATAAAGTTTATTGAAATGTAGTAATTAGACGAAAATTACAAAATTATTCAAAAGTTGTATGTATACAAAAAACATTGTTAACCAATAAGTAACAAATTTTGGAATCTTCATTTTGCACCACTTGAATAGGACACTTTAACTAAAAACTATTTAAGAATATTTCAATCCTTTTCAAATAACAATATTACTTAAATAAGAAATTACTAACATGTTTTTAAACCAAAAAAAGTTTTTAATAGTTTGTTGAGCCTCCTTTTTTCTCCAAAACTATATCGAGCCCCATGCTAATTTGATAGCTGCAATTAGTTCGGGAACGCTCGAATATTGCTGACCTGATCCATATACTTCACGTGTTAGCCATCCCCACACATTCTCAATGATATTCAAGTCCGGTGAATAGGGTGGCCAGTTTAATAACTCCACGTTTTGGCTCGCTTTATACGATTTAACAATCCGGGCCGTATGTATAGGGGCATTATCATGTTGATAAATCCATTTTAGATTTGCAAAAAGAGTTTGGAAGTGTGGAAAGGCCTCTTTTAATATACCATTATAACACAACGCATTCATGGTGGTTGGAATAAATTTAAGCTCACAGGTGCCATAATAGGAAATGGCCCCCCATACCATAATACCTCCAGCACTGCTGTGCAACTTATCAAGATGGTGTGGTTCTTTTCGAAGATCATGAAAATAGTAGCTGTAGCCATCGGGGCCCTCCAAATTAAACTTTTTTTCGTCCGAAAAGAGAACACGTTGCCACTCCGAAGTCCAGGTGAAATGTGCACGCACGAAATCAAGGCGTTGTAACTTCCGAGTCGGGTTAAGAGGTGGCTTCTTCTTGATTTTTAGTCTCTTCAGGTGTGTAGCATTATTAATAACACGACAAACTTGCTTTAACGTTGCATTTTTCCCTTATCTTGGCCAAAGAGTCGTGCGAATTGGAAGCTTCTCTTAATATAAGTCGCTTGTCCGCGATGGTAAGCACACTGTGGGTGCGGCCCTTCATGTTTTTACCATAATTAGCCTCATTATTTAAAAAATTTGTTATGGCGTGACGGCTCCTGTCGACTTTTTTTGCTATTTTGGCAATAGAAAGGCCAGAATCCTTGTAAGCTTGGATTTTTCCTTTCTCCGACTCAGATAATGAAGTGCCACGCCCCATTTTAATTTTTTTTAATTTTATATACACTTCAATTAAAGCAAAAAGTTTAAGTAAACCAAAATTTGTGTGCACGTGTCAACGATACCGACCAAATAAAATGCATGTTCTATTCAAGTGGCGCAAAAATTCCATTGAATTTTTGCGAATGCTCACATAAAGTGCAAACAACTTTATAACGCTTCTATTCCAAAACTTGGAATATACCAGAAAGAGCGAAGAATGCTTGCACAAAGATAATATGCAAAAAATACCGTTATTCTACCATTTCGTTTTCGAGTTACGAGCAGTTTTAAAGAGAGCATACAGGGTGTCCTATTCAAGTGGCGAGCAGTGTACTTATACACTTCACTTATACAAAGAAATATAAAAATTTTTTGGGATTCGAACCCACGACCATGCGCACTGAACACGAATGAAATGGCCTCTCATCGCTCGCGACCATCGTCATCGTTTGTTGCCGCATGTCAAAAATGCTACTTAAATTTCATTTCATTTCTCGCTCATTTATTTATGAACATGTGATCTCGAAGGGGATTGAAGTAAGCACATTTGGAATGATACAAGATCGAAAGGCTTAGGCCAATCCCAGAAAGCTTGAATTGTGTAAAATATCCTGTAAGTCGAGATTGAGTTTTCAAGCTCATGCCGGGCTTACTCGAAGATTAAAAAGATTGAAAATATCCTGACTTTTTTTTCTGTATATAAAAAACTCAATAAAAATGTTGGTTTTATAAGCTTTGGGAATGCTGAGACCTACTTTGTTCCAGGAAATTTTCCAAATCTTATAAGCCTACCTACATGCAACAATGTATGTCTCTATCTCTTATAGTCTCTGAGATCGACACGTTCATACTGACAGACAGATGGACGGGCGAACAGACTTGGCTGTTGACGCTGATCAAGAATATATATATATAGGGTCAGAAATGTTATCATCTCCCTGTTACATAAATTTGCACAACTTCATGATCCCCTTTTACGCATTTTTAATGGGTACAGGATATAAATCGCGGTGGCCTATTAATGGGAGAAACATGGTTAATTCGCCGTATACCCTGAGTCAAAGAAACAGTCGAAACTATGAGCTGAAAGTGCCGAACCGACTTCAAAGAAGAGTTAAGACAGTTTAAGCTTCAAGAGGGCCTATTGCTTCACAAAAAAACATTCCCACTTTTGTTTCCACAAGGCAATGTCCTAGTTCACTCATCCGTAATCGCGATGGCTAAAATCAATTGCCCACCTAAAACTTTCACTTTTCACAAACTTAAGAAATAACTTCTGTGGTAAAAGATTGGCAGGTTGACTGCACAGCCATCGACTTTGGGATTACAATTGTATATTAATATTTTCTCTAGTGCAATGCAAATTCAAGTTCTCACCGTGTAACAAATTTGCTTAAACTGTAACCGACGGCCATCCCCCCATCTCTCAGCTCTCATTCGCTCACTCCTCCTCCAAGCGTCCTCGTTGGCTAAAAACATTTTCACACTTTTTGGGCATTTGTTTGTACGGATGGATGTGTACCAGGGCACTGAGCAAATAGCATTTTCTGCTCAATTTTCAGTTCGAGAGACCCCAAAAGTCAACGGAGACGAAAATGAAGAGTCACAAGTACTTATTTTCCGGTGTGGAGGCTTTAGAATTCCCCACATCTTCCACCCGTGTGTATGGTTGGCTATATGTATGTATGTATGTATGTGCATACGGACACCCTCCCGCAAAATGTTTATTACGGAAGTTCATATCCGGTTGCAGAAATTGGAAAGTGCACAAGCCGTAATAACATCGTTGGCCGTAGCCTGGGTGTCGTTTTTGTTATTGGCTAGCAGTTTAATGCCAGGCGAACTGCACTCATATACGAGTATTTTTGTACATAAATTTGAGCGCACTTTACATATATGTAGATTTTGAGAAGGTAGAGTAGGTAAACAGGTGCGTACAAAGGCATCTTCTTGCAAGAAATTTGATATAAAAAAATATTAAACAATCGTCTCGGGGTGAAAGCTTTGGCTCAAAGAGTCCTATTTACGACAAATGTTACAGTGGAGTCGTAAAATTTTTATATCGAAAAATTAAAAAACTATTTATATTAAGAAGCCACTGAATTGAGCCAGATACAGGGTGGTCCATCTAGTGTTTGGAATTTGAACTATTCATAATTTGACTTTAAAAACGTCAAATGTCATTCGGAAAGCGACTAATATCACTGTGCAAGTCGAAAAAAAAGACATGACCGGACTCAACGGTTTCCCCCTATTTCGGGTCCCAGGAATCGAACTGCATCATTACTTTTTTGAGTTATCACGAGGCCTTCATACGATTTTTTTTTTAAAGTTTTTTATCAACTTTGCCATTTTTAAGGGAATAAAACATTTTTGGACTGCCTCTAACTTGAACAGTGTTAGTTTTTTTGGTAAACTTTCTTCAGCAAAGTTTCTTGGAATGTTCCAGGCTCAAAGTTTTGGAAACACTTCAATCCCCGATATTGCGGTTTTGGGGGTCTTTCGAGTCGATATGACGGAAAAATCGAATATAAACCACCTTTTTTGTTTGATTTTTCGCTCATGTTTCCCCAGTATTCATTTTTTCGTATCAAATGCTTTAACACAAATGTAGATCTTAAAAAGCCATGTAGCTTTCCCAAAGAAATCATGATGATAAAGTCTACCATTAAAAATATATACTGGTAACAAAAATTAATATTTTTATATTTTTCAAAACATTTTTATAGTAACGATATTTGTGTGTATATATGTTATGTGTGTATGTAGTGCGTGTTATTTATTATATTATGTTTTATTTATTGTTCATAACATTCGATCATCAAATTCCAACAAAAGTCAGCAAGCAACGAGTCAAACTTTTTACCACTGTGCCAATGTTCTAGGGGAGCAGCAAATTGATGTAATCTTTCTCCATGCTCATCTGACTCTGTAGAAAGTTGCTGCCCAAAATGGTCCTGATAATGATGAAGAAAATGTATTTTCACAGACACTATATCATCAAAAGATGCTAGCATATTGTCAACATAAGTCTGCCAATCTTCTGACCGATGCACTCCCAAACAGTTGTTAATGACTGCCTTTACGGAATCCCAGGCAATTCTTTCTCTTGTTTTTAATAAGGAAACAAATTCAATGTTTTTCATCAGCTTTCTAATATCCGGACCGTTGAGAACACCTGAAATGAACATTATATTAACTTAGATTTATTAACACCTGAAAAGAAAAAACTGACAAAAATAAATTCTTTTATCTTCGCCACGCTAAATCTTGGAAATATCTTTGTTAAGCATTTAAATGCTTCGCCATCTCGACTAGTTGATTTGATGAAGTTTTTAACAATGCCCAATTTGATAAGAAGGGGCGGTAACAAAATTTTGTCGATTGGAATAAGTGGAATATGAATTACGTTTGCAATATTTAGATTGAACTCTGACCGAAGCATCCAATCTCGCTTTTGATACTGGTTTCCACTATATCGGGTGTCCCAATGACATATAAAGCACATATTTTTGGTACATCCCGTCTGTAAGCCAGTAAGCAATGCAATTACTTTTAAGTCCGCACATATTTTCCACTGATGCTGCATGTACTGTACACCATCCAAAACTAATTTCATAGATTCATACGATTCCTTTGTGTAGGTGCTTAGGGCGATTGGAACCGGATTTTTCGAGTTATCGATATACAGCAATACTGCCTTCAAACTATTCTTTGAAGAGTCAATAAACAACCGCCATTGCTCCGATTTGTATTCGCAGTTTATGTATTGCATTAAGCCAGGGATATTTTTACAATATGAAAAAGAATTGTCGCCATTCACTTCGAAAAAGTCTAGTAGTTCCTCCTGTCTTTTACGGTATCCATAAACTTTAACGTCTTTTGACAAAATGTTCACCGATCGAAGATGATGTGCCAAAATGATCGATTGCCTTTGCGAAAATTTAAGCTGTCGTACCATCGTATTCAATCGAGTTTGAGATATCTCTATGTGGTGACAAGAATTTTCAGTTTCAGATGGCTCATAAATCGAGACGATACTTTCAGGATCGGTAACAAATATTGGTGGAATATATCTCTCCGTTGGACTTGGACATCTTGGAATCGGAATATTGTTTGAGTGGGGTACCGGTAGCTGAGCAGATTGAACACTTTTGTAGACTGTGCGGATATTGTTCAATTTGGCAAATTTGTTCGCGCATGCGTAGCAGTTATCAGAACTATGGCCTTGTGGGTCTATCCAAACCATTGGGATGCCGAAACCCATTTGAATGCAAAGGCCTTTATTCCAATTAATTAAATTGTTGATGCATTGTGTGCAAATATTATGTGGAGCCCAATTCCTGTCTCTAATTACTGGAAAATTCAAATATTCCTCGTAAATAGCGGCAGTTCCAGGTGATATCTTTCGTCTACTCCGTCGGCTCGTAAATTTGCCACACACGTAGCAAAATAATGTCAAACCGATTGGACATTTATTCATTTTAGTTTTTTTGTTTTAAAGCACTGAAATCAATATTTACCAATTCAAACTTATCACTGCAACATATGCTCAAATGTAAAAATAATGAATCTTCAGCAAGATGTTATCAAATTAGCGGTAGTTCTTAATTAATTAATTTTTGTTACCAGTATATTTTTTTAATGGTAGACTTTATCATCATGATTTCTTTGGGAAATCTACATGGCTTTATAAGATCTACATTTGTGTATAAGCATTGGATACGAAAAATTGAATACTGGAGAAACATGAGCGAAAAATCGAACAAAAAAGGAGGCTTATATTCGATTTTCCGTCATATCGACTCGAAAGACCCCCAAAACCCCAATATCGGGAATTGAAGTGTTCCCAAAACTTTTAGCCTGGAACATTCCAAGAAACTTTGCTGAAGAAAGATTACCAAAAACACTAGCACTGTTCAAGTTAGAGACTGTCAAAAAAAAATGTTTTATTCCCTTAAAAATGGCAAAGTTGATAAAAAACTAATCCTATGAATTCCTATGAAGGCCTCGTGATAACTCAAAAAAGTAATGATGCAGTTCGATTCCTGGGACCCGAAATAGGGGTAAACCGTTGAGTCCGGTCATGTCTTTTTTTTTTTTTTTAAAACTATCACAGTGTATTTATTAAAAACTTTGACATTTACGAAATGGGTCGCTATTCGCTTAAAGAAATTTGGGAAATATTAAAAAGTGGTGAGTCCTCGACTCAAACTGAGCGAAATTTGAAAAAAAAAAAAAACATTTAACCAAAAAAAATTTTCCGAAAACTCAATTTGTGGATCAATTCGTGAAGCGAGTTCGTGAAACTGGAATGTTGGTGGATAAACCAACCCGTGAGCTCGACCGAAAACATTGCTGCGGTTGCTGTGCGTGAACAACGATCGACGTCAACTCGCCATCGATCTCAACAATTGGACATTTCGCGCACTTCTTTGATGCGAATTTTGCATAAAGGCCTTGCCATGAAGCCATACAAAGTTCAATTGGTGCAGCAGCTAAACCCAATAGACCATCCGAATCGTCTACAGTTCGCAAATTGGGCGGAAGATCGTTTGGCCGAAGATAGTGAATTTGACCGAAAAATCATCTTTTCGAATGAAGCACATTTCCACCTCGGGGGTTATGTTAATAAACAAAATTGTTGCATCTGGGGCACAGAAAATCCGCATAACATCGTCGAGAAGCCAATGCACCCACCACGTGTCACTGTTTGGTGCGGATTTTGGTCTCGAGGCATCATTGGTCCGTTTTTCTTTGAAAATGAAGACCGTGAAAGGTGAGCGCTACCGCGCAATGTTAAGTGATTGGTTCATCGAGGATATTGAAGCGGAAGACTTGGACGATATTTGGTTTCAACAAGACGGCGCTACGTGCCACACAGCACACGCCACAATCGATCTTTTGCGCCCTATCTTCGAAAATATTATCTTTGGTTAGCGGTCAAGGACAAATGTTATGCAAACAACATCCTGAAACAATTGGTGATTTGAAGAACGAGATTCGAGTTGCTATTGCTGACATACGTGCCGAAACAATTGAAAATGTTCTCCATAATTGGGTGGATCGAATGGGCTACTGCCAAGACAGCCGTGGTGGTCATTTAACCGAAATTGTTTTTCAATAAATCAAAAAATAAATGACATGAACCAACGTTTTAAATGGACCACCCTGTATAACCGTTGGAAGGGCGAAATGTTTGTGATAAAGTATGAAGAAAGTAGCATGAATTGATGCAATTTGTATTTCAGAGATTTCTAAGGAGGACCCACTGCGGTGCACTGGATAATGACAAAAGCGGTGCTGAGGTCCACTGAATAGCAGCTTCTGCAGAAGTCGCTGTGTCTAGTTCCGGGCCTCGCGGCGTGTCTTCCTACTAGACAGTGTCCAGGAAGGGGTCCCATTACTAAGAATATGTTCTCTTAACTTATTTACTTCACATGTGTGAATCAAGTTGAATGTTGAAAGTTTTAAGTTATTGTCCCTTTCCATTGGCACAATTTTTATAATTTGCATATCTTTACAACTTTGTCGTTTCCAATGACAGAAGCTCACATTGACATTCACCATGAAACGTTGACATGAAAAACGGCTGAAAGGTTTTATGTTTAAATAAAAGGCGCCACCTTCAAAAGCACGTACAACTAGTAAAACAAGACTCAAACAAAACACCACAATGTATAATGAACCTCCCGGATCTATCTTGAGTAGACTTTGCCCATTGACTGCAATTCATCAGCTACCTTCTTATGTCAGAAGTGCTATAACTGGTAGGGAAATCCAAGGCAAACTAAGTGCAAACAACCCACACCACAAAATAACACTGAGTTAACAGAAGAATTTGTGTATGTGTGTGTACCCTTTTAGACTGACTGTATTAGTGAGAGGGATTTTCTTTCTCAGTTTCGAACTTGCTCTCGGTTTCTTAACGCTCTTTAGCTTTGACATTGGAAATCCGTACTTACTTCAGGATAATTTTAAAATTCCCGCACTTGTAATTAGCTTTATCGGACTGATACAAACATTTCAGGTAGTTCCAAACCCTTCGAACTTGTTTTAAGTAGAATCAAGTATGACTTTGATTTGAAATTTTAATCTGAAGGTAGATCTCAATCAATTTTTTTGAGTCAATATGAATGACAAAATTATCAGCCATACTCCCATTTTCACTTTCGCAAAACTTTTGCGATTGCAAATCGCTTTTTAGACCAAATTTGGATACAAACTAGCAAAAGTATTGTTTTTGATTTTAATTTTAACAGTTTTAAGCAATTCGGCTCAACCGCTCATTCATAAATGAAGTGACGGCACTCTTTTTCTCTCTTTCCCAATAGAAGACCAGTGCAATACACTTTCATCATTTTCTGAATCGTGAATGCTATACATTACCTGAACAAATAAGTTTTAAAGGATATTTTTTTTCATTTAAATTTGTTACAAATTCATTTCCATCTTTCTGGCAATTCACGAATATCATCTCGAAAAAACGATGCGTCAAATCTAATCAATTTGGGAGTTTTCGGAGTCATCGACGAAAACAAATGGTAGTCGGATGGGACAATGTCTGGGCTATACGGCGGGTGGAGTAGGACTTCCGATTTCAGCGTTTCAAGGTATGTTTTGACCGGTTGCGCAACATGTGGCAAAATTATTTTAATGTTACAAAAATACTCTGTCGTGCCTTTGCTCGTATTTTGGACGTTTTTGCTTCAGTGCTCGGTTTAAACGCATAATTTCACCCAGTTGTATCAGTTGATGGTACACCACGCTCAATTGGTTCCACCAAATACAGACGATGACCTTGCCGTCATGAATATTTGGCTTTGGCGCCGATTTTGTCGTATAGCCGGGCGGCTCGTGTGATTTTGGCGCTTGGAACATTTTACCCATAAGCTTCTTGAAGCATTCGATGGCCTTCAGCTGCATTTTGCTTCAAATGAAAGCAGAAAAGTTAATTTTCCCGCAAAATGGGTTTTGTTGGCACAAAAGTTGACATATTCGGAGCACACAAAAACTATGTTGTTTACACTTCAGCGAAACGACACAAACTGAAAAAGAGAGCCTAATGATGAGGTTGCAACATTGTTCGATTCGATTCAATACTAATGACGCCATTTCTATAAAATCCCTTAAAACTTTTTTGTGCAGGTAATATGTTAAGCCCAATTGGAAAGTTTTGCATAATATGTAGAGCTAATATAATTATACTCTGTACCGAAGGTACATAGAGTATATTAAGTTTGTGCAAAAGTATGTAACTGGGAGAAGGAATCGTTTCCGACCCTATAAAGTATATATATTCTTCATCAGCATCAACAGCCGAGTCGATAGCCATGTCCGTCTGTCCGTCTGTCTGTCTGTCCGTCCGTATGAACGAAGAGATCTCAGAGATGGTAAGAGATAGAGGTTTGACATGTATGGGACATATATTTCTTATACTTGCAGGCAGATCAAGTTTATTTTCAATTTTTGCCACGCCTCCTCCCGCCCCTTCATATCTCCTACAGTTTTGGAGATAGATGGTTCGCATATCTAGCTATCAAAATTATTTATCGATTTGCTGAAGGAATGATAAAGATCGGATGAACGATACTCAAGTTATGGGCAAAATACGGCCAGTTAACACCACCCACCCCCCTCCAACAACCACAGCAACATACCCTAACCGTTCAACACAGGCAATCTTAGTGCGAGAGAGAAAGAGAGAGAGAGAGAGAAACTTAGAGAGCGCACCGCATTGTGAGCGGGGTGTTAACTGGCCGTTTGACTCCTGAGCAAATGCGAGTGTAAGGATACAGAGTATGTTATAGTCGGGCTTGACCGACTTTCTTTCTTGTTTTGTTTTGTTGCTTTGTAATCAGAATTTTCGGCGTATTTGTCCGAGCATCCACAAATAAGAGCATCCACAAAATAAGAGGTCTTTTTTAAAAGTATCCAAATGTGGAGCTCAAGTCAATCACAGGCATTTTTTCCAGCAATCCTTATTCGCATTGAATATCGAGCTCAATTTATTTTCGGATATTCTTGCGAACAAGCCTATCAGTGTCCGACCTTCTTTGGATACGACTGAGGGATCAAATTGAGCTCGAATAACAAAATAAAATCAATCCAGTGTGTTATGGAAATAAGCCTATATCGAGCTAAAGTCAAGCTCTCCCGAGCTAAAATCGGGATCTAGACAAGATTATCGAGATCGAAAAATCCGTACTCAAGTCAATTCTCTCGTACTTGGTTTAATCCGAGATAGACCGACTTCTGACATCGTTTTGGATTAATTTGAGTCCGGATATCTCGGATTTTTTCTGTGTATGGGTATAATGAGATTGTGAATAAAATATTTCCGACTCTTTAAATTTTATATATTCCTAGTCAGCATCAACTGTCAGCATCCGTCTGTAAACAGAGAGATGTCAAAAAATGGTATTCGCTTAAGAGTCGAAATGAAAAGCATGTAGAATCCTTATAGTTCCTGGTAGTTATAGTTTATTTTACATTATTGACACGCTCCTTGCCTCCCCGTTATTTGAGAAAAACTTCATATCATCCACAATTTTGTTAGTAGACTGTTGGGAATTTACATATATATAGTAATCTGCATTATTTATTGATCCATCAAGTTGGGGAACAATCTGGCGAACGATAGTCAAGACGAGCTCAAATAAATCGGAGCAAGCGCGCAAGCGCAACTAAAGTGGGCAGTTTTTTAGACAAGCAGTGGGCACGCTCTTGCTCCTATTGCTTCGAGATTGGTTTCAACGCAATTGGAGTCACTCAGACGCATTGTGCCTCGCTTCGAATTGTGTTACAAGCCGAAAGTTCACAGCTGGGCGGCACGCAGAAGAGACTCGTTGATGAAAGTGATTTTTTCTGTTGTCGTTGAACTGCTCCCAAACTGAAATACCATGCCCATTGCTGTTTTAGGCTGTTCGTGCGCCGCGTCACATCTAAAAGATATCAGTTATATACTAACTTTGGCAGGTTCAGGTCTTGACGATTTGCTTTCTTGTTTGATATTCAATTATGCTTCAAAATGGGCATTTCTACTTCAGCTGTATGCTCGCGCACTAGCAAATCCTTAAGTCTGGCTCTCTAATTCTCTATGACTACTCAATGGGAAACTTTCACACTTTCTCTGATCATAATAGGGTGGATGTGTACCTACCCTCCTGTCACTGTTTAAATATTTGCAACTCACAAAACATCCAAACACTGTGCACCGCTGTAAGTTGAGGGAAAAATTTACATTATGCATTAGACGTTCATAAGAAGGCAAATAAATCTGCGTAACATGTGTGAGGGAGGCAGAGTGAGGTGTGTGTGCCAGCTCAGGTAAGGTATATGTATGCACATGAATGCTGCACCTGAGCGCGGTCTATGGCAATGCCAACGCCTATGCATCATCAACACCGAGAGAACACCCAAAGCAGACCCAGACACACAGCCGGCAAAGGGCAAACGTTGTTGTTGTCTGAACGGATTTGCATAAGAGCAAGGAATTTGCAGTTTACGGTATGCGACCCCCACAAAAAAAATAGCAATAACAACCAGAACCAGAACCGAGGAAATCGATAAGACAGCAGGAGTTAGCTGGAGGATAACTACAACACATTAAAATAAATGGCATAAACCAGATCAGCTTAGCTGAGGGAAGCTTTTCATTATTTCCATGGAGATCGCTGCATTCGCAGCTACCCAGCCGCAAATGCAAATGCCATCCAAAGTCCCTAATTATCCCATCAAGCGGTTTGGACAGCTCAACACCTTATTTGTCCATCAGGCGCACTAATTAGACGAGCCCTTCAGTTACCGTTTTGGGAATGTGCCAAACGACTGGCCAAATCGATGATAAGTCATTCCCATTGACTGTTATATGACCCAATGCCCATACGATGATGATGATGATGATGATGACCATTTGGGAATGGAGTAAAATGTACAAAATGAGGCAAGCTAAACAATTGGCTTAATGTTCGAACGTGACATTTTACGGAATGCTAAAAATATACATTGAGAAAATCTACGTAATCGAAGTATGCAAACAACAGACAGGTAGTCACTTCAAAGTATGAATCAATCATCTGACATAGAGCTTAATTTTTTTATTCTAATTACTATTACCCAATTTTACTAGCCAGTAGCTCTCCCGCCTTCTCCAAGTCATTCTCAGATAATGGACTATATAACCTTGATTTTTCATATGTTGTTATTATGGAACGCCCCTTATCGGCCACCGGCACTCTTCTGGTCAAATTCGATAAACTAAATGCCCCGCTTGTCAATAGTAATTGATTACGCACGGACGTAGCACAGACAATGACAATCGTTTCCAATTTTTGTTCAGCAATTCCATTGAACTGATCGTTTGCCAAAGGTATTACTACTGTACATACTTACTACTTGTCTACGGTTTCCCCACTTGTCTTTTGTTTACAAAACCATTATGAAGCACATTTCGCTTAAGTTTGAGCGCTTACTCAATATCTGATGACCCAGGGGCGGATCGCGCAGTGATGAGGTAAGGCCAAGCATTATCATTTGCTTTCAGATCATATAAAGATTTCCTTTGAAGTTTTCTTAGACTTCAAACTTGAAGCCGATTAGAAGGGATTTGAGTTTTGGTATTAAAAGCTTTCTTCTCCAAACTTTTTGCCCTGTTTGCTCTATATAAGCTCCAGATTCAAAAAGTAAGATTTATAAAATCACTTTCAAAATCACTCAGCGTCTCTCCCGGAGGCGCATAGGACAGTAACCTAGGTCCACTACCCTTACCTTGTTTATAAATCATTTGATATTAGCTTCTTTCCTCACACTAATGAATGCAGATGATGTCAAGCTATCTCTCGACAGTGGCGTCGATTGGGGGGATTAATGTGATCAGCTCCCAACTTAAATTCATATGAACTAGGTCTAAGGGCTAGATTTAGGTCAGGGACCTAAATGTTCTCTCCCTATGTCAAAAAGCTCGTGTTTAAAGCACCCAATGGTATGTTGCGCCCTCGACGTCCGGCCCGTTATTCCTATGAAAAGCCATTACATGTAAGTAACAACAAAAATCAAGGACCGTGACTCTGCGACGCACCTTAATACGGTTAAACAATTTAAAAAATTTTTAAATTTGGATTTTAATAGATACAGTAAAATACTATTCAGCAAAGCTGAGAAATCCAGTTTTTAATAAACACTTTTTTTCTATTTTTCCGTTTTTGACGATTTTCGAAATTGTTTATAAAATAAACAAAAAATGTTTTTTCAAAACCGAAAATCACATTTTGGTGGGAGTGTCGAGATCTAATTTCGGATTTTCTTTTATTTTAATCAAAAAAAGAGAATGACCCAAATAAAGACAGGAATTCCAATGTTGTAAATTCGCCGTTATAACCTTATTAAGGCGATCAGGCATAAAATCAATGGGTTCTAAGTCTGAAATAATCGCTGGCCGATCCAAATCCGGAATGTTTCTGTATAAAAGAGAAGCCTATGCTGTGAATTGCGGCCTATTCTTGTTAAACAAGAAAGAAAGTCGGTTAAGCCCGACTATAACATACTCTGTACCCTTACCCTCGCATTTGCTCACGAGTCAAGAGAGGCACTCTTAGTGAAAGAGGGAGAGAGAAACTTAGAGAGCGCACAACGCGGTTCCTAAGAAAATGCGATCACTCTACACAAAATTCATGATAACGGTACTAAGAATGGTGACCAAAGAAAAAAAGATTTAGATTTTGCTGCCAACCTCTGATTAAGAGTGTATGCTGCTACAGAAACTATTCTAAGACCAATATATAGATTTTTGAACAAGTTGTCTACTCTCATGAGCGTGTACGAAGATTTAGGAACCACATTTAGGACGTGCTTGAAGTTGCCATCTAGTTTAGGCACATAAGCAACCGCTTTGGGCGGAGTAATTTGAATTTAGCTCCAAATAAGCGGTGTAATTGTTCTCTCATTCTCTGTGACCCCGACGTGGTGTAATCTTTTATAACTTAACCGTTAAGGTCTACAGGTAGTGGTAAAAGGTGAAAAAAACCATGCAGAGTGCCAATAATAATTATCGATTTCAACAGAAACAAGCTCCACATATCTCAGTCCTCCAACCGCTCCTGTTCAGTCCCATGTAATGCGTACTTAGTTAACTGTTTTGTCACTGACAAACCAAATGTACTTGTATTTGGTGGTAGAGCCTTGGTTAATATCATAGCATTAACTAGCCACAAATTACTCACATGTATATAGAAAGGCATGACCTGTACATACGCGTACAGCGGCGATGACATCGCCCCTGCTCCCAATGTGATAAGAATCGCTATTTGGCTACGATTTGAAATTTAGTTTTCGTTTTCCTAGAACAGCGCTAGCACCTACAAAGGAAACATAATGAAATCACGAATATAGAGTACAATTAATGTTGAAACAGAACGGAGAAATCAAATACCAAAGAATGCCGACGGTTACTTTCAGGTAAAAATTGATGATAATTTGTGTGAGTGTGTGTCATAATACTTATTAAGGCAAATCTATGTGATGAAAATCTGAACTCGTGATTCAACTCGGTTTCTTAAGCAACAAATAAAAACACCGATTCATATATGCAATTAGCAGTTTAGCGGCTATTTTTGAGATGCGAACGAGGCGATTGGTACGCGTCAGACAGTCGCAAATATTTGTGCGAAAAATTAAGTTAGACTTTCGAAACAACCAAGCAGACGAGGCATAGGTAAGACAAGTGTGAATAGTAAACTGTGGGGGAGAGAGAAAGAGCGGAAGTGAGGGAGGGCTCGACCAGCAGATACCCAGTATTTATGGCCATCGATACACACTTGTGTACAAGGGCCACCATTTAAACTTTAGACTTAGCTACTGTATTGTTTCTCTCTCTATTGTTTTTGCACTCCAAAACATCGTTTTTAAACTCATTTTTATACCCTTGCAAAGGGAATTATAATATTGCCCAGAAGTTTTCAACTATAAATGTTAATTTCCGACCCCATTAATTATATATATTCTTGATCAGCGCGACGAGTTGAATCGATTTAGCTGTGCCCGTCAATCTGTCCGATCGTCTGTCTGTTTCTAGGCAAACGAGTCTCTCAGTTTTAAATTTATACAGTTGTAACTTTGTACAGAGTCTTCTTTGTACTGCACGCTGCTAATATGTCGGAACCAACCGGATTATATGGCTATATCGCGATGGTTCCTACCAATGCATCGGTCGGAAAATGGATCTTAGTGAGAAAAACTTATTTGCTTTTAATATTAGCGTTTCTAAACTCTGTCATTTTTAATATTAAATGCTTACACACAGATTTACCAAATTTGATAAAAATCGGTTAACTCTATCTTATGGCTGTCATAGGACTGATAGGTCAGAAAATGGATCTCAGTGAGAAAATTTTTTTATTTCTAATGTAAGCGTTTCTAAACTCTTTCATTATGAATGTGAAGTGCTTTCAAACCGATTTCCAAAATTTAATCGATTTCGGATGACTATGTCTTATGGCTGCCATAGGACCGATCGGTCGGAAATGGGACTTAGTGAGAAAAACTTTTTTGTTTACAACTTTGATCGTTCTTAAACTCGGTGATTATTATTTTTATATGCCATCAAACCGATTCGCAAAATTTTTTCGAAATCGAATAACTATCAGGCAACATGCCTCAATTCTACTACTTTTTGAAAAGAAATCGAACTCAATTCCGCTTCTGTTTCGTTTTTGTGTTCTCAGTTCCGATTGAAATTGCTCTCTTTTTACTTTTTGCAACACACTGGTCCAAGCGAGATTGAAACATAAGAGAGAATCCACAATTCCAAGCGAATCGATCGAAATGGAACACCCAAAGATGAGAAATGCTGACTCTTAGGTTTCCTTTTTCGGTTTGGCTTGGCCAATGCCAAATTCTGGACACATTTAATAAAAAATATTCTTGTAAATCAATTAAGGACTTAAATGCAAATCAAATTTAACTAACAATTTCTGAATGGATCTAAAAATTAAGGAAAATTGTCTTTATATACATCTAGCAACTGTAAGAGTGCGTAATTTGGCAATTACTTTTTATTCCACCGATCAACAAGCATTACTTTTCAAAACGAAAAATTTTTTCGTTTTGGTGTTGCGAGAACATGAATCAATTCAACTTTTGAAAAGTAGCCGTGGAAGTGGAATTGAGAATTGAATCATAGCTGCCATAGGAGTGCTGAATTTGGTTGTGGTATAATTTAGTTTTGCAAACTATGGTCACACTACACCACAACAAAATTCAATTAATCATAGCATTCGTATGGCAACTATATGATTTAGACGTCCGATCTTGAAGTTGACATTTTCGAAAAGCTTGATATATATAAAGCTTAATTGCCAAGTTTCAATCACATAGCTTTGAAACTGACTGCGTGTCAAAGCTTTATTTAAGGGCATATTTTTATTTGTTAATAACTTCAAAAACTAATATCTTTTAAACTATAAAAATCTCAATTTTTTTGAAAGCACCGTAATTTAGGTTAGGTTTAGGGCAATAAAATGTATATTCTTAGAACCTATTTCATAGTGACTATCCCTGAGATAAAATTATATATAAACCAGGGCTGCAAACCCAAAAAATTTTTTCGGAACCTCCGGTCTGCAGGTTCGAACCAAAATTTACCAACGGTTAAGGTTCGGAAATTTGAGGTTCGAGGTTTTTTGGCTTTTTTTTTGGTTCGAACCTTGGTTCGTTCCACGTTTTACCCAATATATATAAAATTACAATACAATAGGTATACATCTGACGCATAAATACATTGTAACACTGTAAGACATCGATTATAATTGACGTGAGATTGGCGCTCGTGTGCTGGATATGGACTTGCATCATGTAAATTTTCATGCTTTCTTGTATGCACTTCAATCAGTCTTTCACTTACAAAATTGAGCATCGATTGGTGTTTATTCGCCACACTTGGAACTTTTTCCCACAATGATTTAATCAAAAAATCCCTTTATCTTCTTTTAAAGGTGCCGTGGATAGTGTGGCCAATTTCCACCAAATATCGACTGTTAAAAATGCTAAGACCTAAAAGAGAGTAATTTAAAATAGCTAAACAATGTCAAACAGTTAGCTAGAATTGCAGGCTCTGGCAAAACTGAACAGGATTCGGCTTTCGAGCTTACAAAATAGCTATATCTGGAGGGAAAAATAGCTAAATTGGCACACTTCTGTTTGTATTCGGTTGACATGTTTCTGCAGTAGCATGCACCGGGTTGTTTAGATTGGCGCATATGTAAATGTGTAAGATGAAAAATAAAACGTTCAATACATTGTGCAGTGTACATAGGTGTTTACATTGAATATGTAGTATATTTCAAATTAAAATCTCTGACTGGAAGTATTGTGGTCTATGTGTATGTAATATAAATTACACATACATATGAATGTATACATATGTACATAGGTAGGCAAAGAAGAACTACATACAATATCAAGCTCTGATTCTTCACGTATATATGTATGTAAGTATGTTAATAACCATTGGGAGTGCGAAAAGGAGAAAATAACAAATCGAAGACATTTATTTTTTGAACCGAACCAAAAACTTGGGTTCGGAACGGGTTCGGGTTCATCTTTTTTCGTCCTCGCGGTTCGGTTCAGGGTATGATCCACAGTAAAAAATAAGCCGGAATTCTGGGTTCGAACCGGTTCGGTTCAAAACCGGTTTGCAGCCCTGATATAAACTTTAGCAACAATTACTTAATACTGTTAAACTATTTAAAAAATTTTTAAATTTGGATTTTAATAGATACAGTAAAAAACTATTCAGCAAAGCTGAGAAATCCAGTTTTTAATAAACACTTTTTTTCTATTTTTCCGTTTTTGACGATTTTCGAAATTGTTTATAAAATAAACAAAAAAATTTTTTTCAAAACCCAAAATCACATTTTGGTGGGAGTTTCGAGATCTAATTTCGGATTTTCTTTTATTTTAATCAAAAATGGTGAATTTTAAAACCGTTCTATTTCAAAGAGAATGACCCATGGTATGGTAAGAGATAGAGGTTTGACATGTATGGGACATGTACTTCGTATACTTGCAGGCAGATCCGCCTCTGCAATTCGGAACGTCGTAGCTCCCACGGTTTTGAAGATAGATAGTTCGTACCAAAAGTCAGTTCCCATCAAAGGTTAGTTTTGAAAGTAGCTAAATGGTTTTAGTTACTTGGTTTTATGTGTAACTAACTTTATTGAATTTATAAACCATTGTTTGATTGTACGGAGTGATGCGGGCGCCAACCGCATGGAAGCGAAGCCAGCCAGAAACTGCGCGCCAGGGATGGCGCGTGGGTTGTCGTTCTGCCACTGCGTTAGGGATAGTGCACGAAGAATAGTGTGAACAGAAGTGGCCAGGGCTGCCTCATGGTCACAGTAGCCTCTATTTGTCAGTTTTGTAATGGTCACAGTAGTGGCGCCATCTATTGGTCAGTTTTGAAAATCAAGTAGTGGCGCCATCTATCGGTCTAGTTACTGCAGATACAAAGTGTATTACAGTCGGGCTTGACCGACGTTCTTACTTCTTTTAATATGTTGCGTGCTAAATGTCGCGTTCTTCATAATACTAAAGCCCCATACGGACATCCGAAGCAACGAGAAGTTTCATACAAAAATTGAGGGAAGAAGAAGCAGATGTTACAACTTCGCCACTTGAACTTTTTGCAAGTACGGAGATCAGAATTTGAATGTCACCCTTAACAGTCAATGTTACGCTTAACAGCACATTTGTGGAGACTATGTAAAGTGGCTGTGGGCCTTATTGTGCTTTGAGCAGCTGATGCAGCATTGAGAATGCACCTCGTTAAGTCACTCTGCGCATCGATCAGCTGGAGTGCATTAAGTTAAAGTTAACTAAAAAATAATAATAAAAAGGAAACTGGCGGAAAAGCAAAAACGAAAAGTCGCATTTCAAAAGGACCCCTTGCTTCCTGCTGAGTGCCTGAACAATTCTGCAGTGGATATAGACAGCATCGAAGATGAGGCCACAACCAGCAGTTACTCCAATTTCACACAAAAACATATGATCGAGCAGTGTGACCCACCGCCAGTAAAACTAAAAATACCACAAACTTCAATTCTCGGCGTAATTTTTTCTTAATTCTGGTCACACTTCTCTTACGATCCACGGTGACGAAACATATGACGAAGTTAGCTAAATTACGAACGTCGGCTGTCCGTATGGGGCTTAAAGCTGATAAAAACAAAACTAATGCAAATAATTGAATATGATTGCACTAAAGTTAAAAGTTAACTGCTTCAAAATATTTTGATTAAAACTCACGGATTTTGGAATTTTTTTAGTTGCAGTCGAAAACGACTCCCATTTTCGTCGCGTGATAAGTCCCACCATTTTTTTGAAATTATATAATATTTTAATCGTCAAATCGACTGAACCTACCTTTTGCACTAAATATACTGCTACAAAAATGCTACCAAAAAATAGAAACAAGAATAAAAAATCTGTTTGTTTTCTATATTTCTTTGCACTTTGACGCGTTCGCGTCAGTGGAAATGCCCATATGTTAGATCTACAGTAAATAAATTTTGGTAATTCGACTCTTGATCAAAATAGTAGATCATATTCTGATTTCCGGGTTTCTTCCCCTGTGTTCGGGATTCAAGTCGCGACTTCTTTGAATTTTGTGTCTCTATCAATTAGTTTATCATTTCACTCACTCATGTGCATAAATTATAAATTGATTGTCTATAATTAAAATGCACTTGGTAATGGTCTGTTAATTAATTTTGAACTTATTACTTTTATCGTTTAGTGGCTGGTACATTAAAGTCGACCTTAGCATACGCTTTCGTTAAGCTTAACTTAATGCTAAGGGCCTAACATGAACACAAGAGAGTTTATAAACTCTAATAGGGATTCCGGTATAATTATAGAAGAGCTTTGGAACTTTAAGCTGAATCCTGAGCTTTGGAACTGTCAAGTCTTTATTCGGCAAAGGTGTTGAGTAACACTTGTTAAACAGACAACCTGATTTCTGTGATTTATTAAGTTTAAGTTTGATTATTAAATCATAATTATCTTTAAGCTCCCAAATTAGTCAAAAGTCAAGAATTAGCTTAAAAATTTAACTAAAATAAATTATATTCACGATTAATTACTGTATGCTTAAACCTGTCATGCAATTTTTTTGGTGAGGCTAACAACTTTGTATCAAATATTGTTTGTACAAATTGAATGCATCGTTTCAGCCTAAGTCTGAGTTTTAATTTTAAACAACTTACAAATATAAAGTCGAATGCTTAAATGTTTATGCATCTAATCGTTTTATAGTCGTCTTAATAGTCGTCTCATAGGGGTCGGCCCTATGAGACGCTTATAGGCATTACAGACTACATTCTCCTCCCACCGCGACAGCCACTTCCCAGGCAGAAAAAATCCGCAACCATTTGAAGTACGATGATGAGATTGAGTAAATTTTCGTATGTTTAGGTATTTAGGAAAAAAATCCACTTAAAACAAGGGTTAGTATAAATGCAAAATTATATTCGATTTTTTAATCAGTTATTATTTGGCAACTGCAGTGAAATGAACTCAACTGAAAAAATAATTTGAAAAAAAACCCGCATAGTAATATTAAAAGTGACTTAATAATTACAGTTTTGATGGCAAAATTACAAAAGTGATTAACCAACAATATGCTCCAAAATCATATCCAGGCCTGTTCCGATTTTCATGTTAAGTGTAAAGGCTTTTCTAATAAAAGATTAAGGTAATCGATAGAACACCTTCAATTTCTAATTACTCTAAAATCGATGAACTTAACATCAAACATTTTATATAGATTAAGGGCCGATTTCTCTTCTTCCACATAGCTGCTATGTGTCAGATTAACTTACAATTTACTATTTATTGGTTGTAGTGTGTAAACGATGAAAAATCGACCCTTATTAAAAATTTATTGACTCAGAAACAAAAAGTATCACATTGGAATGGAACAAATCTTCTCAAAAGTAAAAACCGGAACAGGTCTAAGAATAAATACTCGCTGATCTTATTCCACGAAGAGCTTCAATTACAAACTTTTACTTCTACTCAAATGTTTCGGATATCGAGCTTCCTAAGCTATTAATAGCCTGATTCCACAGACACATATATGTATGTACACACCTGATCATATTAATAGGTACACACATGAACTCTGACTTTAAGGTAACAGAAAACAGTTTTATTCATTGTTTCAAACTTAAAATTTGTTCTCATTGGTTCTTAAACTATTTGTTTTTAATAAAATAAATTTAATTGTAACATAGAATAATAATATAACATAAAAGAGATCATTTTGTGTTTCAGATACGTTTTCAGTGTGATCATAATAATAGGTACACTTCATGTGTTGGTAAGAAAAACAAGAAAGAAAGTCGGTCAAGCCCGACTATAACATACTCTGTACCCTTAACGTCGCAGCTCGCATTTGCTCACGAGTTATACTCGCTCATCTCTAAGTTTCACTCTCTCTCTCTTTCTCTCTCTCACTAAGATTGCCGTTCAATAGAATGCTGTGGTGATGGGTGGGGGTGTTTAATGGCCGTTTTTTGCTCATAACTTGAGTATCGCTCATCCGATCTTTATCATTCCTTCAGCAAATCGATAAATAATTTTGTTTACAAGATATCTCTAGAAGGTACGAACGATCTATCTTAAAAACTGTAGGAGAAATGACGTTTTTTCCAAATTGCGGGGGCGGGAAAGGGGGAAGGGGCGTGGCAAAAATTGAAAATAAACTTGATCTGCCTGCAAGTATAAGAAATATATGCCCCATACATGTCAAACCTCTATCTCTTACCATCTCTGAGATCTATTCGTTCATACGGACGGACGGACGGACGGACGGACGGACGGACGGACGGACGGACGGACGGACAGACGGACATGGCTATATCGAATCGGCTGTTGATGCTGATCAAGAATATATATACTTTATAGGGACGGAAACGATTCCTTCTCCCTGTTACATACTTTTGCACAAACTTAATATACTCTATGTACCATCGGTACAGAGTATAAAAATTGTAATTTCCATTTTGTGTTCTTTTTTTAGTTAAATTAGTATTTCCTAACTTAGTATCCAGTGTAGTGAATCCACCTCTATTTTTGGCCACTACTGCTATTCTTTTTGGCATACTTTTAATAAGAGCCTGGCAGGTCTCTACTGGTGTCTCATACCACAGTTTTTGGACACCTTCCCATAATTTTTGTTTATTTGAAAATGAATGCTTTGCCAATTTCTTTTTTAAGTCTCCCCACAAGTTTTCAATGGGGTTAAGGTCGGGGGATTGGCTTGGCCACTTCAGAACGTCTACTTTTTGGTCCTCGAAAAATTTAGATAACAGCCTTGATGTGTGTTTAGGATCATTATCTTGCTGAAATACCCAACGTAATGGCATATTTTCCTCAGCATTCGGTACCATAACTGTTTCCAATATGGATATGTACTCCTCTTCAGCATTCATTTTGTTCGTAGTCTGATAAATTGGACCTACGCCATACCAGGAGAAGCAACCCCATACCATTATATTGCCACCTCCATGTTTGACTGTTTTTTTTGTAAACCGTGGATGGAATTCCTTTCCATTAGGGCGTCGAACATTCCTTTCACAGTCATTCCCAAACAAATTAATCTTGGTTTCATCGCTCCATAATATGTTTCTCCATTTTTTTCTCCCCGGTGCATCCTACCCAGTCTTTGTGGTCCCTTGCAAAAGTCCCTCGCATAAGTAGGACTTTTCTGGCAATTCTTCCTGGTAGGTTGGAATCTTGTAGTCGTCTTCGGATAGTTGGAGCACTAACTGAATTCCCAATTTCGGCTGCAATAGCCTTCGATGACTTAAATGGGTTCTTTTTGCTCAAAGTTACTATGTAGTGGTCAAGGGTTTCTGTTGTTTTTTGTGGCCTTCCACGGGTTTACTGTCTTGGTTTTCTTTCTAATGCATTTTTAACAAAATTATGAGACCTGTTCATTAATTTGCCGATGGCTCGTAAAGATTTGCCTTCTTTTCGCAGACTAAAAACCAAATGAGCTTCTTCTTTAGTAAAATGAGAATTTCGACCCGTTGTTTCTAAAAAAAAATATTTATTTAATTCTCTGTATTGACAGGAGCTATACTTAATTTACCTTTAGTTACCAAAAGATCACTGATTACAAAATTATTCACTTGATACTTGTGAGAAAGGGAGACTGTACCTATTATTATGATCAGGCGAAGTGTGTGGTGGACTCGCAATTTATAGAAAAGCTTTGATATACGGGGCAGCCCCTCTTTGTCACAGTGTGGCTAGACATTGACAACAACAAAAAACCAAAAATTAAAAAGTTGTCAACATTAAAAATACGAAAAAACCATCTAGAATTAAAAAATTCCGGTGTGTACCTATTAATATGATCAGATGTGTATGTAGATTTTACCATTTGCTGAAATGTACATTCTCCACCGACATTTGAATGGCAACATAATCTGACGTTTGTTTAATTTTTGATTTTGTGCACAAAAATAACACAAGGCAACAAAATCCATTTTTTCTTTTTTGCCTCTTTTCTTCTTAATTTGGTTAGAAGACAAAATGTTCGTGTAAAGGTATATTGGCCACATAATTAAAAATGTCGGCAGATATGCCAAACTCACATTTTTCGCTATATATTGAAAACTGAGGGTTATGTAGCAAAACTGATAGCACATTTGGAATCAGATGGACCCAAATTCTATGGAAATGAGGATGGCGTTTGTGGAGATTTTTTCGTGTTGCCTTGAGTAAATAAACGAAATATAAGCTAACGTCGTCTGTGCCGAAGTTTTTATACCCTTGCAAATGCTGTTTTTGAAGACAGAAAAACAAATGATTTCGACCAAATTTCGCAAATCTTTTTTAAATCATATCAAATTAACAATCGCCGAGTTTAAGAACAATAAAAATGCAAATAAAAAAGTTTTTTTCACTAAGACTTATTTTCCGACCGATCGGTCCTATGACAGCCTTAAGATATAGTCATCCGATCCGGTCGGTTCCGACATATTAGCAGCGTGCAGTAAAAAGAAGATTTTGTACAAAATTTCAGCTCGATAGCTTTTAACAGAGAGACTAATTTTCATAGAAACAGACAGACAAGCAGATAGATGGACGGAAAAAGCTCAATCGACTCAGCTCGTCGCCCTCCCAGCAAGCAATATGTGAGTTTTTTGACACTCTTCTGACACTTTTTTTATGAGCATTCACCGTCATTATGTGCACAAAAACGAGTCCGGAAAGACCGATTTTTTCTATGAAAACGGTCGCTCTTAATGTGGAAGTTTTCTGAGTCTAATCTGACTCTTTTCTGACATAGATATAAGTGCTTTCACCCTTCCAATGAAGCACCCTTCATAGAAGACACATAAAAGTTACTTTTCTAGGCACTTGAATGGCTACTGAATAGCCTACTGAAAGGCTCTTTTCAGACGAATATTGGAATGCAGATCCAAAAATGCTTAGAGAGCACTGAATGTGCTCCGAAAACTCTAAAATTGATCTGTTTACTCAAAAAAAAACGCTCTTAAGTTCGACTCTTTTTAGACACATAATTTGGAGCGCTCCGAACTTGGCTTGCTGGGGCTAATCAAGAATATATATAAATTATGGGGTCGGAAATGAATATTTCTATGCGTTTCAAACTTCTGGGTAAAATTCTAATACCCTTTGCAAGGGTATAAAAATGAACGAATTGCTGTACATAATGCAAATAATTGAGCTGCAAATGAATAAAGCTGGCCTGGAACTGTCGGAGTTGAACGAAATTGCCCAATCTTTGGGAAAGTTTTACAAATAAGCCCCCACAGCCGCCAAATTGCATCCAAAGAATACGCAAGTCCTCCTACTTGTGGGCTTTTGTGAGTACATAATACGTATAATACAATTAAAAGGACGGCCCATGAAGAATCTTTATATGTATCAGAAAACTAAGACGAATTTTGTCAATGAAAGCTTCAGTGTGTAGAAGAAGCATAAAAGGCTTGTGGACCAATTGCAAGGCATAAAGAAAATGGACCTCAAATTCTGAAAAGCCATGCCATTGGACAAGCGCATAGCTATCGCCATGTATACGTTCGGAGCGTCAGCGGAGTTCCGCACAGTAGGAAGTCTTTTACAATTAAAATCTCGCATTCGTTGAATTGAAAAGGGAATGTATAATAGAAATGATAGAGCGGCACACTTTATATTGTCATGTTTTGTTTCGCACAATAACTTTGGTTGTCAACCAGAAAACATTAGAAAAGCAATTGCGAAATATATTAAAACGCAAAATTAAAGAAATAATAAATACATAATTGTTTTTATTTGTTTAATATTAAGAGATCAATTAATTTATTATACTCTGTACCAAAGGTGCACAGAGTATATTAAAAGTGCAAAAATATGTAAAAGGGAGAAGGAATCATTTCCGACCCAATAACATATATATATTCTTGATTAGCAACAACAGGCGAGTCGATATAGCCATGTCCGTCTGTCTGCCAGATCTCAGAGATGATAAGAGATAGAGGTTTGACATGTATGGGACATATACTTCTTATACTGGCAAACAGATCAAGATTTTTTTCAATTTTTGCCATGCCGCATCCCGCCCCTGCAATTTGGAAAAAACGTCATATGTCCCTCAGTTTAGTAGATAGATGGTTCGTACCTTCTAGAGATATTTAGTAATTAAGATTATTAATTGATTTTCCGAAGAAATCATAAAGATCGGATGAAGGATACTCAAGCTATGAAAGAAAGTTATTTCCCCCGCCCTGGCAGTAGTGGCATTATCTATTGGTCAGTTTTGAAAAACCTCATTGTTCAATGCAAGTGGTGACGCCATCTATTGTTCAGCAGCGCTGCTACTCCAGGTACAAAGTATATTACAGTCGGGCTTGACCGACTTTCTTACTTGATTTTTTTGAAATTAAAAGATTAATTAATTTTTTTAATAATCTTCTGAAACATGACGTTGGCTGCTTCCATGTGTTCCAGCATTTTCCAAAGACGCACCATGACTTCCAGGCAGTGTTGCCAACTGTTAAAGCCCAAATATAGCTAAATCTACTGTTAAATATATTTGCGGCTCCGGTAGTGTTGACACCAGGAAAGAATGGTGATCAAGGAGGAAAGAATTTGACTTGCATGGACGATATTGTAATCCCAGCCAGAAACATAGAAGAAATGGAAATAATATGGGAGGAATATCAGATTTTAAGAGAAAAAATTAAGTTATTGGGATACTTGATGGAGAACGCAAGTGTAAAACTATCGAAAGACAAGATAGAAGCGGTTCAGAAGTTCCCAAATCCCAAAACAACTAAAGAGTTGGAAAGTTTCTTAGGTTTGACATCGTATTTGAGAAGATTCATAAAGGGATATGCCTTGGTAGCGAAACCACTTACGGATATTCTGAGAACAGAATTAAATCAAAAGAAAAACGCTAAGATTGAATTGACAGATGAGCAGATTGTTGCTTTTTGCTGTCAACCACCAATTTTTAAATCATTCAATCCGAATGCAATAACAGAAGTCCATACGGATGCCTCTAAGCATGGCTATGGAAGAGTGTTAACGCAAGAAGATTCAGAACAACAAATGTTTTATCAAAGGGAATATACTCCAGAGAGTATTGAAGAAAAAAAGCTCGAAGAAACATCGAAAGAAAAACGCAAGAGGAAAATCGGAAGTCAGGAAATGAAAGAAGAAAGGTTTTAGGAGATTTAGTAGCTAATAAGACAATACAATACGGGACAGGCATGAAGCTGAGAGCAAAATATTTTGTTTTATAAAATATTCGAAAAGTAAAGCCATGAAGGATGAGTTGTTGAAAAAGTTGGTGAACATGAAGGACCAAATTTAACTAATACTGTAGTTGTGTTCATGAAGAGATGGTAAAAGGTCATTCGGGACGAATGAAAGGTCAGGACGGCCGATTGAAGGAATAGGAATATAGGAGCTAAGGGCTATGTTCATTTAAGTTAAGTCTGCATCCCTGTGTTTCATTTTGATTTTCATTTGCTATTTGTATGTACACTTAAGTGAGGGAGTCGATTGCAGCCAGCCGAAGAAGTCGGACGTACATTCTAAGCTCAACATATGTAATTCACTTTTAAGTTTAATATTCGTTAAAATAAACAATCATATAATTATTTGTGAAATCTGGAGAGTGTCTAAATGAAACAACATCCCCCATCGCATTCCCCATCCCACACTTATATAACATTTACACTACAGTGAGTTTGCCATCGATATCGTCATCAACGCAATAGCTCAGAATAGGTTTTTATGTTGGCACAAAGTTGAGATATGGCGTTAAGAGTCAAGAAAACAGCTGAGTAATTTTTTGGTTTTTCCAGGAAATTTGCGGAAGGCAAGGAATTTTAATGAAAACAAAATAAAAACGAGAAAGCAAAGCTAACTTCGTCTGTGCCGAAGTTTGATTACACTTGAAAAAGTTCGCTTCAACGGTTAGCCATTTTGAACAAACTTCGCACATAAGCTTAAAAATATATAATATTAACAATGACCGAGTTTAAGAGCGCTAATATTGTAAACAAAAATGGGGTTTCTCACTAAAAACCCATTTTCCGACCGAACATTTGTATGGCAGCTACAAGAAGTGGTGCTTTTTTCTTACTGTGAACCAAACCCTGAACCGAACCACGAGAACGAAAATAGATGAACCCGAACCCGTTCCGAACCCAAGCTTTTGGTTCTGTTGAAAAAAAAAATTATACACATTAAAATTAATTTGGGTACCCTTCTATGTACGTAACAACAGAGTCGAAATATCACAATACGGAAAGTCGGTCAAGCCAGATTATGATATACTTTGCACATGCGAAAGTGATTATATGTATACATGAGGAACTTCATGAAGTTGGCTTCACCGTGTAAATGCGGACTAACAATGTATCTAGGCGTCAAGTGTATACCTATTGTTATTGTAACCGAGGTTCAAACCAAAACCAAAGCCGAAAAGCCTCGCACCTCAAATTTCGCAACCTTAACCGTTGGAAATTTTTGGTTCGAACCAGCAAACCGGAGGTTCCGAAAATATTTTTGGGTTTGCAGCCCTGATTTGAAGTACCTATTTCTTGGCGTTATTAGAGAGTTAGAGAATTAGAAACACACAGTGCAAAAAAACGTTTCGGTTTGGTTCAGCAGAGCACGTTTGCATCCCTGATTTGTATGCTATTTATTACCGGGGAAAAATCCATATATTCTTGCCCATAATTCAAACATAAACCAAATACTTCAAACACAAAATGCCCCTCTTACCCAGTAAACTATAAATAAAAATATCAAAATTGGCATCTTCATATAAATATGTGTACACGTGCAAACAAACATACAGAAAAGTCTATCGTTGTTACTGATGTTAGGCAATTAAACTAATAAATTAAAGCAATACGAAAAGCTGAAATAGTGTCATACTCTTGGCAGTTCACACATACATAAACACCTGCATATGTTTGTAGATATCTGTAGTGAAACGCTAATCATCTAGTCAAATGCCGTCTCACAGTCAGATAACTGAAGCTGACGCTCTGCACTGGCTGACACCTAACGTTGCGTTCAGTGCTTTTAAGCTATTGAAACGGCGTTGGTCGATCGGTCGATGGGATCTGATCAGTTAAACTTCGTCTTTGTCTCGTCGTCGTGCTAGCCGCCTTATCTAGGTCTCGAATGACCTTCTCTCGGCAATCGTAACGCGTGTGTTAACCAAAGTTTCACGCCGGCTTTACCGACATGTCATTAAACAGCTTAAACTCAAACGGGCAATACGATGCGCCGACAAATTTGTGGAAAACTAAACAACGCGTCCGCTACCGGGATGATGTGATGGCACCAAGCAAAAAGTGTGTTGTTTAGATACAATTTAAAATCAAGTTGCATACACACACACACACACACACACACATTGTTAAGGCAATGATCAATAGCGGGAAGATGCTGTCTAATTACTCACTAAATATTGTATTGTAATCTTCATACCTGTTACTCGTGAAGTTAAAATGGTATACTAAGTTCATGCAAATGTTTGCAACAGGCAGTAGGAATCATCTTCGAACATATAAAGTATATATTATATATGTACATTCTTGATCAGCATCAACAGCCGAGTAGATATAAAAAGTGTTGAATAACTCCTACAATTTTAGAGATCTTTATACCCAATATCAATAATCTCTATAATTTTCAAAAAGATCGGATAATAAATAGCAGAGTTATTAGAATGTCAACCTCTGTCATATATTTGGAGTCAGCTTGCGGTGTCTGTTGATAAAAAAAGCTTTGCATACTTTTCGGCTTTTCGTTAAGGAACACAACTTTTGTCACATATTTGAGGTCAGCATGCGCTTTCAGCTAACATAATGTTGAATATGTTAACTTTAATGTTAATGCTATGTTAATTAACATAAAGGAAGACTATTAAGCATTTCTTCCTCTGAGTAACGGGTATATCGAAGTAGAAACTGCTTCGCTTGGAAACTGCTTCGCTTTGTCTATTGTTTTTCCACTCAAAAAGTGGTAGCTTTTAATCGAGTATTTTGAAGACTTCAACGTCCCCTTCTATCGCCGAACAACGAAAAACTCGCAAATAAACGACTAACTTAACACTTGTTGGTTCTTTCTAACCTAACAGCAGGGACAGATTGACCGTACAACAAAATGTTATCAACCAGTTTCAAACCGGTTCAAATGTGGTTCTATGGTCTATAGACCAACCACTATGACACACCAGCTTCAAGACTATTGAAAAACACTATCTCATTAAAATTACTGATAAAATAATGGTACTTAAATAGCGTAATACACAATGTTATCCGCAGTTCAGTACTCGAGAGCCCTACCAATATAAAAGTGTACAAATACCGCGGGGAATTAGTGTGGGATGATAAAAAAACAAAAACCAATAAATAAACAAACTTTCGGTAAATTGTGAAGTCGTTAATTGTAAAATGAATGGAAAATGTGATCACCTAATGTTCATTTGGCGGAACAACAACAACAATAACAACATAAAACGCATTGCACTTATCTCTGCCCACCTGTTGATTGATGATCAAGCAAATGAAGGCCCGAAACCAGAAACACGCGCTGCTGCACTCGCGCCGTACGACTTCTTGTTATCTTGGTAGCGATATTATCGCGCGTAATTCACTTTGGCCAGTGCGAAAGAAAAAAAATCAATCAAAAAGCCATCAACCACATCAATTTCGTTCAGGTCGCCAGAGTTGACCAGACATGACGTAAAAGTCAGGGTAAAATCAGTTCACTGGGAAACCTAAAGCTGGTGGCAGCTAGTCATTCCCCTTGGAGGTCCTTGCCCAGGGACGCGAGTGTGTGTGTGTGTGTGTGTGTGTAGCTTTGGCAAAACGCGCGCGCTTGTTTTTAACCGTTTTTAACCATCCTCTTGCCCAGCAATCAAATCCAATCCAACGGCAGCTGTGAATATATCAGCATTAAGCAGCCGAAGAAATCGGATTCCTTCTCCTCCACATCACAGCCCAACGCGGTCATACGTTTTGCACGCACTTCCTGCGATCATTGTGGACATCATAATATACCCATTATGTCGCATCCGATCTCACCGCTGGCCAAGTCACAGACCAATTTGGAGCTGGTCGAAAATGCCACTCAACGACAGGCTCTGCTGCCGGTACCCACCGTGGGTATGCATCGCAATGACTCTGCCTGCACCCTACAAGTGTCGCGACGACCTTCCATTCTGCTGCAGGAGATACTGACAAACCGACCGCCCATATACGGGCGTAAGGAACCACACAGCAATTTTCTATCGCCGCGCAGCATCAAAAACGCAGGGTACAAATTGCTTTGGGTCACTCTCTCTCTCTCTCTCTCTCGTTTAGAAAAATGTCTCGACTTTCCACTTACACAACGTTTGAAATTTAATTTTTATTCGCAGAAACCTGCAGGGAACGGCTAGCGGCAGTACCACAACCATTAATTTCCAAAGCGGCACCACCAGCGCACGGAATGGCTCAGCGGCATACGAGAGTGGAGCCAAAAGCTTTCAGGCCAAACAGCAAAAGGAGAAGAATCGACGCACGGGCAAGTAAGCAATCTAATAGTTCCATACGAATGAAGGAAACTTCTGGGGAAATACAAACCATTTCTCTTTTCCCTGTTTTATAGTGATGCCATCAGCTCGGCATTGTCGGCCACCTATTGTAAGCTGCTGGTACTCCTTGGCGTTTGCCTGCCTATAACCGAAGTCATATCCGATCAAATACCCACCTATGTGTATCAGGGCTTCTATGTGTACCTGTATGCGGGCAGCATACTTTTCGTCATCTTTCTGTACATCAGTGCATTTCGCAATCGATCGTTATTCAATGCATTGAAGGATTTTCGTAAGTTTAGTGATTTAAATTGTAATATTTGTTGGTTTTGACTGAAAAATAAGGAATAACTGAATTACTTTCTGGGTTGGAAGACAAAATATTGAAAGATTAGCTCTGTATGTGCGATTTACTTCAATATGTTTATCAGAATGCGGAATGCATTCGGCTCGTATCGGTGTTCGCATACGAATGTGCTTGGTGCCCTAAATCTACGGCTTGGGAACTCTACCCTAGAGAAGATACACCACAGTTCGAAGAAAAACATCAAGACTATTAAGAAATGGCAAAAGATAGTCTAAAGAAACGCAGTTATGGGCTATAGGTTAGAGCAGGGTTCCCTGGGATGACAGGACAGAAAATTTGTGTGCCTTGCACTCCGCAGAATTGGAAGTCTGGGCGTGATAAGTATGCTCTAGTTGAATATACGGCAAACTTGGTTATTGTTACTTTCTTATTTGGCCCTTATTGTCCCAAAATTCCCAGGACTGCAAGACTAAGTTTTTTGAAAAATGGGCCAACCCCGAAAAGGACGACATTTTCTGGTTATGCAAAAGAAATTGCAAACGAAGCTTTGAGTTCAGCATTTTCATTAGCATTCGAAACATTCAATTATTTTGCGATAAGATTGCGATTTCAATTCAATTTTGAATTAAATGAGTGTTTTGCTTTTTCTTATCAAACTACCGTGGCAAATGATCATCAAAGCGTAAATTAAAGCTAAATACGTATTATTTACATCGACACGATTTCTGTGGTCATCAATATTTTTGGTTAATCGCTGCGGGGCTGCATTTTTAGGCAACATAAAAAACATGGAAATATAAGAAGACGGCAGACAAGAGAGTTCGAGAAGGAAGAAAGAAGAAGGAAAGAAGGAGTAAAGCGGAATAAAGAGTGAAGAAGAAGGAGTAAAGATTGAAGAAATGAGACAGTAGAAAGAATGAAGAAAGATAAAAGGTAGCCGAAAGAAACGAAGATGGAAAGAAGAGGACGAGTGAGAAGAAAAAGGAGGGAAGAAGGATGAATGGAGGAAGGAACGTGGAAAGAATGAAGATGTAAGGAGAATGGAGGGAGAAATGAAGAAAAAAGTAGATAGAAGGAATTAGAAAGGAGGAAGGTGGAAGGATGGATGAAAAGGAAGGAAGAAAGTAATGAAGGAAGAATGAAAGGAAGGAGGAAAAAAGGAAGAAGAAAGGAAAGAAGAAGGAAGGAGAAAAGAAGGAAGGAAGAAAGTGAAGAAGGGAGAAAAAAAGGTCGGCGGAAAAAATTAAGAAGGAAGAAGGAAGCAAGGAGACAGGAAGGAAATATGAAGGAAGGAGTATTAGTACTTTGAAACTATGTTCGGTGGTATTTCTGTCAGCTCAGGTCTTTAGGGACCTGACCAATTTTATTCAATAAAATTGTAGCTTTTCAAAGATACATACAAGGTAAATTTTATAATTTCTTGTTAAATGATTAAATCATCTGAGAGACTAGTTATTTAAAGTAAATTAGTAGAATGATTGAAACGAATAGCAAACCAAATTGTACAAAGTATATGAAATTGATGTACTCGGGGGGAGGTATTTCGTAGAGATTTAGTACCAATAACTCAAAAATGTTACTGCAAAATACTTCTTGATTCATTCCGATCGTTGTAGTACTATTCCACTGTGAATAGCATCTTGTCAAAAAAAACGAACACGCTTCCAATTGAAATTTATAAAGGCGTTATGTTCTCTGCATCGCCTTCCACGGAAGTCAACATATAATTATTATGTCTATCAAACCTGATCCCAAACCCGAACTGTATATTAGAAGACTTCTTCTGAGAACTGGTATTCGAGAAGATAAAGATCAGTTTAAAAAAATATTCAATTCATTTTTATAAGACCCAGGACTACATACCAGTTTGGAGTACAACAGCTCCAAAGTCGGTGTCTCAGGGATTTTCAGGAAGTCCAACCCGAACCTTAAGCTAAGATCTCACAAGTAAATAATTTGCCCAAAATTTTAATGAAAATTTGGATAAAGAGGCCAATCTAGGAAACCTTTCGGAGTCATAGTTTTAGTTGTAAGTTTTAATAGCTCGTAAATAACTCTCAACCCTATTTTCAGTTCGCTCTGCACACGTCACTGACCGAAAAAGCAAAGCAAAAACGGGCTTTCTGTTCTGTTATCGTTCTGACAGCAACCGAATAACAGGTCCAACTCAGTCAATTGGTCTTAACTTGCGCACTTCTCGAAGACCAAACTGTCAAAATTGTATTTGAAAAGATTGCAGACTCAAGAGTTAAACATAAGCAGAGATAGAGATTCAATGCGAGAGAGAACGAGAGAGCGCATATAGTTCATCGCATACATTCATATTGTTAGCCGATCATTACACACCGATGCATACAAACGAAGAAGACCATTTGAATACGTGAATTTTGCCAAAAGGTTGCAGGCTGACCTGAGAGGAAAAAAAACAAAAATATATATACATTGATTTGGATAGGAAGTGCAACCAGTTGCAAGTTTTTAGCAACTGCTACATTTCTGGCTGTAAACTAGACATATTCCCTGCAGGCAGGGCTTAATCCCGAAACGAATTTCGGTTCCGGTACCGGTTCCGGTACGTCCCGAAATGAATGTTTCGGTTAAAGGTTCTATTTCGGTTTTCAATTAATTTCGGTTTCAATACGGTACCCAGATTTTTATTTCGGTATACCGGTACGTCCACGTCTTATGTAACTAATATAGCATTCTTGTGATTGGCTCGCGGTAACATAACTGCATTCAAAGAGGTTGAGTCCATACAACTTCTTAGCGGATTCATTATAAATTTACGACTTTTGAAATCTCACACAATTCTGGGAACTTTGTGGAGGATTCTGACCACCAGTTAAGAATGTTTTCATGGTTTCAAACACGCTTAAGTGCGAGAAAAGTCTTAATGGAATCCAGTAACTGTTTTGCTAGAGATCCAGTGTATCCAAATGGAATAAAAATCACCCAAAACAAGATTTTCAGTTGAAGTTTAGTTGTGGCCACCTCCGCTGGTTCTAATACGCGTACAATTTCGCGAACTGAGTCCCACACTTTACGGTGCAGAAGAAAGTGCAAATGTTGAAGATGTCTTCAGCCAGCAAATATTTAAGCATTTTGTATGTAGAGCTCCAACTCGTGACCAAATCTACGATGCGCTCTGCAAAGGTAAAAAAAAACCGAAACTGTACCGGTACCAACGTTTCGGTTTCGTTCCGGTGCTATCGGTTCCATTAATAACGGTAAACGGTTTTCGGTTCTCAAGAAAAAAATTGTATCGGTTACGGTTCCGGTTCCGGTACTTGATTTGAAACTGTTTATTTCGGTTAACGTTTCCGATACCGGTTCCGGTATTAAGCCCTAAGTAAGGAGGTGGGAAAAGAAGAAAAAGGAAGAACGAAGCAAGGAGGAAGTAAGGAAGAAGGAGGAAGTATAAAGGAGGAATTAGAAAGAAGAATGGAAGAAAGAATGGAAGTAATGAGGAAGGAAGCAGGAAGAAAGCAATAAGAATGAAAGGAAAAGAATGGTAAATCAACATATAAACTGAGCTCGCAAAATGGTTAACCAATTTTTTCTATGCTGTCTGCTCACCGAAATGACAGGGAAAAAATTAACAGTCTCGCTCACTCTCTCTCAACAGAACACTAGATTTTGCTTTTCTTGTGTTTTCTGTTTCATAGTTATCGATGAGGGAACACACGAAACTGTCTTACTATAACAGAGTGATGGGAATAATTTCGTTCAGCTGTCAGCAGCTGAGCATAACCAAATGAGCAAACACACTCACCTTGGCCTAATAGGATTAAAATCTGCTTGAAAATATTCAAAATTCGATGTCTAATCATTTAGTACAGCAAATTAAGTTTGATTAGCCGCGTTTACCTAAAAATCTGATCCAGCTCGATGGCATCATTTATTTTTATACCCTTGCAAAGGGTATTATAATTTTGCCCAGAAGTTTGCAACGCATAGAAATATTCATTTCCGATCCCATAATGTATATATTCTTGATCAGGGCGACGAGCTGAGTCGATTGAGCTTTGTCCGTCCGTCTGTCTGTCCGTCTTCGTCTCTGTCCGTCTGTTTCTACGCAGCTAGCTCTCAGTTTTTAAGCTATCGAGCTGAAATTTAGCAACACACTTTTTTTTTACTGCACCTGCTATATGTCGGAACCGACCGGATCGGATGACAAATCTATAGCTGCCATAGGAACCATCGTTCAAAATGGTCTTAGTGAGAAAAACTTTTTTGTTTTCAATGTTAGCGGCCTTAAATTACATTGTTAATATTATTGCTTTCAAACAGATTTGCAACTTGCAAAATCTGATCTATATCTTATAGCGCCATGGCTATTGGTCTGAACTGTCTAGCATAAAACACTTTTTGTCGTTTATAAATAAATAGTTGGTTAATAGCGGTGTTTCTCACATATTAAACTAATTTGAAAAAGTTGATTGACATCGGGTGACGAAATCTTACGGTTGCCA
This sequence comes from Lordiphosa magnipectinata, assembly GCA_037044535.1. Taxonomy (NCBI): domain Eukaryota; kingdom Metazoa; phylum Arthropoda; class Insecta; order Diptera; family Drosophilidae; genus Lordiphosa; species Lordiphosa magnipectinata. Next base: position 277,161 of record JBAMBO010001880.1, read on the forward strand.
TATGACTCGATCGGTCGGAAAATGAGTCTTAGTGAGAAAAACTTTTCTGTTTTAAATTTTATTTCACTTCCGGATTGTTAATTTGATATGATTTCAAATAGATTCGTGAAATTTGGTCGAAATCAGATGTTTACCTGTAGGAAAATCGGTTTTAGTTAAAAAATTTTTAGATTTTTATGTAAGCGTTCTTAAACTCTGACATTTCAAAAACAGCATTTGCAAGGGTATAAAAACTTCGGCACAGACGAAGTTAGCTTGGCCTTCTCGTTTATGTACAGTTCAGTAAGCGACTCAAACAGCTGGATCATCCCAAGCGTTTTCACGATAATCTCAGTCTTTAACAACGTCGAATTAATTTAATTTAATTCCTTGGACTGATTTCTCCAGTGTGGTAGAAACATCAATTTTAAGCGATATGAGCTTGCGTTTAACCATATACTTTATGCCCGCTTTTATGACAGTTCTTTCACTCGGACATGATCCATATTATTTCTCGAGGTTATTGGAGCCATTTGCAAGGCATTATATATTGGGCTTAAAATTTCGCGAAACACTTCGCAGTCTAACAGTAAAAATGCTGCCGTCAGTGGTAACAATTTTCATGATAGACGCAATTATTGTCTCTTCATTGGCCTCGTAGCCTATTTTCCCTTTCTTTGCATTTTTTTGCACACTGGTGTTCTCGTTGACCTCATTAAATGATTCGAGTACTTCCAGATGTTTAGCCGTCAAATGCCGCCTCAAATTTGTAATTTGGTGGCCAGATAGTTTATACCACATACGCTGCATAGCGATTGAGTTAAGGTATTGTCAAATTTAAAAAAAATTCACTTTATTATTTATTTGTCGACCTTTGCACTTTATTGACAACAATCAACCAAGAAGCACACAAACATGCATACACACTTACAGTTAACTAAGGCACACACACACATGCTAAGAAGACACTTTCGACAAATTCTGCCCAGCAAAGTGTCTCATGAAAACACATGAACAAAGCAACCGAAAAAAAACTCTCATTGATTGAGCAAAGAGCACGCTGTGAAAAGTCAGAGGATAGTGTCTGAGATTGACTGTATTTTTTCTGACAGCCTGTAAAAAGGGAACACTTTTTAGGAGTTATGCATATAAATGAAAAAGTAAATTTCCCTAAGCAAAATCGATGATAAAGCCCGCTCCCCCCAGAACTTACCCCTTGTAATACCTTGATCTAGGACTAATCGGCTTGTAGAAGTAAGGGATTCGCTTAAGCAAATTTTCTTTCACGTCACGAACGATTCCCGAAATAAAAATCTAGTTACGCACGATTCACGCCCATAATTATTGGAACGTTTTGCGTCATTCACTATTCATGCACGATTTAAGGAGGCGTCACGAATGATCACTAGACCGGACTTTTCTCCATACGATTTTCCACATGTGAAGTTCTTTGCAACACATTGCTCAAAAAATTCAGTATATATGTATTATAGAGAATTTAACGAAAATCCAAAATAAGAAATTTTTAGTTTTGATGGCCTCACGGAGGTTACAAAGTTTACAATTTATTCTTAGTTTATCTTTGGACTATCATTATGGGCAGAGTCCTTTTACAAAGTATCGAACAAATGTATAAAATATTTCATGTTAAATTAAATGGTCGATGGTGTCATGGTTAGCACTCTAGACTTTGAATCCAGCGATCTGAGTTAAAATCTCGGAAACTTTGAAACCTCCGCTTTTCGCCTTTCTTCTAATAGCACAGGCTTACAAGCTTCAGCAACAGAGAAGGAAGGAAACTTTCTATATGTATTTTTGGTCGCTGAATTCAAATCAATTGTCGGTTCTTCCCCAGCACGTTAGGTTTACTAAGATTTTTTCTGTCATCGGTCCTAGAATTTTTAAAATTGGAACAAAATCGATTTTATCAAAAAATAGTCACATTTGCCATATTAAAATCCAACAATTTGTATCTCATGAGCAAAATCTAAACTTCGTCTTTAGTTTTTCTTTAACGTCATTCAATTCAGCTTACACTGAAAAAAAAATTGGTGGGAAAAGGTTACTTAATGTGGCCTCAGGACCTACAAATGTAAACAACCCTCGCTCAACACACTTTTATGCAAATATCTCGTAAACCTGATGTGATGGGGAAAAACGGACAATTGATTTGAATTCAGCGACCAAAGCTTCAAATTAAGAGTTTTGCTATCTTCTCGGTTGCAAAAGTTGACCTTTTTTTTGTAAGCCTGTGTAATCTGCTAGTAGCAAGAAAAACGACGCGCTCTCTTGTTTGCTGAGCTTGGTGGAATGTTTAGCACTTGCATGGAAAGCGTTCCAAAATACTGAAAATACTATAAAATTTACAAAAATTCGAGAAATCCAAATAAATTTTCTACAGGAAAACTAATAGATGAAAAAATGGATTTCGTAAATACTACCTTTACGATTTTTGACTTTAGTTCACTGAAGAAACACGCACGAAACTCTGTGTTCACTGCGATCACTTCGTGACCTGTCGTGACGCACCGTGACACCTTCAAATGCACGTCACGTGTGCACATCCAATTCATAACGCCCATTTCTAAGATGTGACTTCAAAACTGTGCCAATAATAGAGTAGAAACAAGAAATCTGTGGCCAAGTCCTTATAACAATCGGTCGAATCAAACATTTTTTAAATTTCATTTAATTTCGACATTAATTTGAATATCTATCCACTATCCACTTCTGTTTGCAGATGAAAAGAACAGCAATGTCCACCTCAAGCACAAGGTTACGCATTTCGGTAGCTTTTATTTACGTGTGGGTGCCATTGCATTCGCCATTGGTACCATGGTGTACTCGGGCCTGGAATTTGGCCAGTTCTTTGAACTCAATGGCCATGCCGGCTGTCATGACATTTTCGTGGCCATAACACCCATCTGCCGCATGGTCCTCTGCATAGCCCAAGTGCAGTTCATCTTTCTCAACACCACCTACATGGATATGGCACGTCATAAGGTGACTTCACGTTTTGGACTGATGCATATGGTGGCCACCAATCTATGCGAATGGCTGTATGTTTTGGTGGAGGAAACCAAACACGAAATCTTCCACATCAGCCAGCATGACATTGATCCCGCTCATGATTTGGTAGTGCACAGCTCGTCACATGGCTCCACCGACTGGGCAGCGGTGAATCAGTCGCTGCATTTGCATGGTGGTAATCATTCCGTGCATTCTTCGACCACACTAACGGGCAATATCACCATCGTACCGACAGCGGCCACATTTAGCGGTTGCTCGCGTACCACCATAATGGGTGCTTTGGTGCAGCAGCTGTCACCCTTCCTCTTTCCCTGCACCATTGAATACTCACTGATCTGTGCTGTGATTTTGTTTGAAATGTGGAAGACTGTGAAGTCCATTCCGGATATTGACAAGACCCGGAAGAACTCCGTTAAGCCGGTGGCTCAGAAACCAGCCCATCATTTTTCGGTAGATTGCTCGCAATCCCACAAGGGTCTGTTCTTTGGCATACTGATCATAGTGATGACCATTATATCCATGATCATGTACTTTGTGCTGTATACCCAACCTGGCTATGAGTTGATAGCCACCCAAGAGGTAACGCTGTGGGAGACTGTCATGTACTTTATGTGCGGATCGGCCATTATAACGGGTGAGTCAATAGATTCTCTATATGATGTAAATGATAATTATACTCCAAATAGGCATGATCCTGATGCGTGATCTACGCTATGTCAAGGACACCAGTGACGAACATCACTCTATGGACCTGGACAATCTCCTTTTAGTGGTGGCCCAGACGGGTGTCTATTTGTATGGCATGTTCAGTATTTTGGGCAGTTACTTTGCCAAATGGGACACCGTACCAGATCGTGTGGAGGGTATTATCGCCGAGGTATTTGGTGTCTCACAGACCTCACTTCAAACCATGTTCATACTACATGCGAGTCATCGACGCTGCAAGGGTGCCAAGCAAGTGCGCCGTAAGCCAGGCAGAGAGATCATCACATTCCTGCTGGTGGCCAATATAGCCATTTGGTTTGTCAATACCTTGATCAAGGGACGAGCTGTGTTTCGTGAATCGCATCTGGAATTCTTTGGTGTCTGGGGTTGGACCATCATCACACACATTTCAATGCCGTTGGCCATTTTCTATCGTTTCCATTCCACAATTTGCCTATTCGAGGTATGGAAGATTACCTACAAGGCAAAGGCTCACTAGACATACCCAAAAATATCGAAAAAGTATTACTACAATTTTTTTTTTTTGTTTTTTTTCTTCTTTTGTTAACAAATTAAGTTATTTTCTAGAATTAAGTAAAATTTAATTTTAGTTAGTCGCAAAATATATGTAACTTATTACCGAATGAAGTTGTCTTATTTCTGAAGATGGACGCCTGACTGTGTCACCGAGGCCTTGAAATTGCAATACAGGTAAGCTGCATTCGGTGAAATTTTTAAAGCTTTACTAAAAGTTTTTGCGCAACGCATAGGAAAATAATTACTTACAAAAGTCCAAAACCATACCCGAAGTCAGAAAAGATATTAACCCTCTAGTGCCCAAATTTTCTTTTCCAAGAAAAAAATTATTTTTGGATTCAGTATGTATCAAAAGTGAATGTTTGTTTTAGAAAAACTTTTACTTTTGCACGGATCGAGTTTTATAGAACTATATCCTTGGACCGCTTAGAGGCGGCTTTGGGAAGGTAGGCCAACAAAAAATTAGGTAATCAATTCTTTTGTTTACACGTTTTATTATAAATGTTATATAGAAAGGCTCCAAAAACAAATAAAATAACAATTAAAACTAAAGTTACTTAAATTCACAAAGCTTCAAATATTTGTGTACAAAAAGTTTGATTACTTATTTGTGATGAAAAACAGTCTTTTTTCTGGGAAAAGCACAGGTTTATATTACATTTACGGCAGACAATTTGAGTTTCGGAAGTACAACCAGGAAGCTTAGAGGTTTTTTTGTCAGCGCGTGATAAAAACATTGGAAAATGCTCGACGGTATCATAACGTACATCATTAATCGGAAGGAAAGTTTTCTAACCTGTGCATTTATTTCCCTTTCCATCAACTTGTCGCGGGCGCCCGGGTCCTTTTGGCAGATATGGAGTTTGTAGCATGCAAAGCACATATGCGACCTCTGATCGGAAGTTTGGAAATTGGTATTTTGTGTTATTAGCGTCGGGCTGGTTTATTCGGTGGAACAAAATATAAGCGTTTACCATGGCTAAATCAAGCATATGTGTAAATAGTCGATTTGTATATTTGATGCTCTTTACGGGAATTTTATATCCACCAATAAGTCCGTCCATTAAGACGACACCACCCATGTGGCTGTTGTATTCGTGGATAACATTTGGGCAATTTATGTCAACGTACTTTTTTTCGGAACGAACAAAACGTGAAACCTGACCTTTTGAATTCGTTTCATTCAGGAAAGGCTTTGTGCCCGCGTAAGTCGAAGCAAGTCGTACTGCCTTATTGTCCTTCCAAATCGTCAAAGAGAGTTCGACTCCTGATACAGATCCACAAAATTCTGTAGAATATCCACGCACTTGTTTCTTGAGGTCGCTGTCAGATGGCAGCTTACAATTTGGAATGCGATTCGAGCGAATATTTCCCAAAGAAAATATTCTCCGGGACTTGAGATATACAAGAAGCGGCAAGGAAGTATAATAATTGTCAAAATAGATAATCTGATTTTTGAAATCCGGAACATTGCATGACAATCGAACAACTACATTTGCTGTCGCACCAAGATCTGGTGAGCCAGTTGGAACAACGTTGTCACCTGCTCCACAATATATCTCGAAATTATAGCAAAAGCCAGAGGAGTCACACAAATTGAAGAATTTCACTCCCCATTTGTGTGGTTTGTCTGGTAAATATTGTCTAAGAAAGGTCTTCATCTTCGTTGCACACATTTGTTCATCCACAGATAAGCGTTGGCGCATCGGAACTGACTGAAACTTCTCATTGAAGTGATTCACGAGCGGCCGTATTTTGTATAAAGGATCGTGGTTGGCAGAATCCTTGGCGGACAACTTACTATTATCATTAAAATGCAAATTACCTCGTATTTTTTCAAAACGATTTCTTGACATCTGAATTGTTCCAAATGCGTAAACTGACATCAAAATATCAGTAAATAACATCAAAAATAAAATGCCAATTAATTCTCGAATTTCTAAATTGGTTGTAGAAAACGAAGTATTGACATCCTTTTGGGCAGCATACAAATTTGTTTGCTGGGTGATATGCTCAATGATAGTATCATTCAAAAAGAATTGAAAACACTTGAATGGCGTATCCAGATTTTTAAGTACTCCGAGGTCAGGCTCAGTAAAGGATATTGCAGATATATCCATGACTAGGTTCGTTTGGCGCCACAACATCTTTTTGAAAAGCGGTGATTTTGGGTCGATAGTCCAAACAGATCCTACACATTCAGCTATTGTGCTTTCTTTAACATGGGCAATATTATGCTCAGCAGGCGCTTTGCGTTTGCGTTTCTGTGCTTGAGGTGAATTGCATGCAATCGAACTTGAGGGTGACAACAATTTTGCAAAAGGAGTAGGACTTCCGCTTGAAGTTACACAAATCTCTCTAGCCAACTAAGAATCCGACATATGTAGCACTTTTTCAATCGCTTCTTCATCTTCCTCATTGACAGGAAGCGCTGCCTCGCAAACATCATCAGTCAAATCGTCCTCCAATTCTTCTTCTCCGTCCGTATCAATGTCAAAATCAATTGAATTTAAAAATTTTTCAATCTCCACGTCGGAAAGAGCTGATAGCTTATTCACTTGTTGTCGTTCCATGTCTACTGAAGCAATTATTTGTACTTAAATATGTCATAGGTTGTTCCACTTTCAAACTTACCCTATATTTTTTTTTTTCCCGAATTGTCCCAAGACCGCCTCTAGACGGGATACCTTATAAAAGCAATAGAAACGCAACGAACTTAATTTTTGGACTTCCCCAAATTAGAAAAAACGCAAAACCGAGTCAAAAGGAATGAAAAGAATAAAATAAAGGTGTTTTAAAACAAAGCCGCTTTCTACACACAAACAATAATGAAACTGGTAAAATTAAATTCTGGCTGAAATCCATTACGAAGATTAAGCTTTGTGTCTCAATTAACAACAAAATACACAGCCTATAAAATAAAAAATTACTACACTCAAAAAAAATTTGTATCAATATCAACTTGATTCTTTGGTATCAATATTCGTATTTTTGGTATCAATATAATCCGAGAGAGGTTCAAATTTATATTTTGGATATTAATTTGATACTTAGAATATTAATTTGATTCGGAAAAGTATTAATTTACAACTAATAAACTTTCAATGTCAACGAATTTTCATAAAAATGTGGGCAAATTATTTGCCTGTGGGACCTTAGCTTTAGTTCGAAAATTTGAAGTCATCCTTTTATGTGAAACAAAGCATGCCGCATGTCGCCGCTGGCGTTGCTTGACGTGTCACATTTAGTGGTTTCATTTTAGTGCAATCACATCAGTACTTAATCAAAAGTCAATGCAATGGAGGACACTTTGCAAGACGACGTGCTGAAGATAAATAAATGAAATTCAATATGGAGCACGAACTTCTATTTTTACAAGGTAAGTTTAAGCAGCTAAGCATACATATGGGCATTTCCACAGCTACGAACGTGACAATCGTAAGAATTTTTTAGCCTTTATTATGAAGAAAAACAAAGAAAAATTGTACAATAAATTTCCGCATTTTGGTTTTTGCATAGCACTTTCGTAGCACTTATTTAATTTAAAAGCTAAGAGTTGTAGACAGTGAGGTCACAAGGAATTGACCCTATACCTTAATTTTCTACACATTTTGAACTGCATTTCAATGCGCCGGAACACAGGGGAAGCTGCAGGTGCACTGTTCAACAAATTATTAGCTTCATCGGATCCTAAAGTTTCATAATTTCATCAATGTAAAACCCATCCCTGAAATGGTTGCCCTTAAATTGAAATATTTCTTTGAATGCATATATACATATCTATATTGAACTTATACAAGTGGGCGGAGTAAGCATGGGGGCCTGGATTGGCCATTAAACATGACATTTAAATTTTCTTAATATGTGTTTTAATTGTTCATCTCTCCAACTTGCTCTTCTGGGGTCGATTTGGTAGCAGGGGTTGGCATGAAAATTGGCTAATATCTCCAATCGGAAAAATTGAAGCAATGGTTTTTTTGTTTACTTAGTTTTTTGAATATTATCTTTAACTTTTTGTGAAGTCAAATCTCTAAGCACGCCCGGCTATTTTTTTAAAAGTCACGCTTAAGTTTAAGTTAGTTTAAGTTATTAAATAGAATGGAATATTTCCAGCCATGCTAAAGACGATCAAATGCGCAATCGTCCCATGGCTGCAATCTATTTTTGAAGCATGCTTGAGATGGAGCTATGTACCTGTGGCCTGGAGGACAGCACGCGCTGTATTCCTGCCCAAAGCGAGAAAATGGAGTCATGTGCAACAAAAGGACTACAGACCCATAAGCAGTGACTCACCTCTCTTGAAGAGGCGGCAAAAAAGTCTCCCAAACAACTATTGGCATTTGCCAAACTGTCACAGATCCTCTTGGATTTCTAATGGTACCCAGAAAAACCACTCGGACCCCTACAAAGGGCCAGCCGGAACTTCCTACCTACCTTCTGCAAGCCAGTAAGCATAACCACCACCTTAAGGCCTGCACAAATACTCAATTTTTGTTCTTCGTACTTGGTTAGATTTAAAAGTAAAGCCATTGATTCATACGATTCTTTTAGATCAACAGCGTGCGATAATGGAATCGATGTTTTAGTGTTTCCTTGGTGCAACAATACAGCTTTCAGGCTCAACTTATTGCTATCGATAAACAGCCCCCGAATTCTTCGAATAACCCATAGATATTATGGCAGTAACAGACACCTCCATTTTTTGTGTAGTACTTCGACCGGTCACCTTCAACCGCTATTGGAGCCAGCTGTGGAATAACTAGCCATGAAAAAGCAAATATTCTCAAACTTTGCTGTTCGGATTCGGCTGTAGGTCCCTTTCTCTTGTGCGAAAAATTATAAACACACACGCCAAGAGACAGAGAATTTTGGCTTGGTCCTCTTTGGTGCTGTTGAGCCAACTTTACATTTACTTCGAAAATTGCTGGTGTCGATTTCTCTAAGCAGTACATTTTACATCACACCTCAATTTTCACATTTTCACATTTCCACATTTTCTTTGGATAGATCTAGTTCCCTTAATGAAGCGTTAAGAGCAGGCTGTGTAAAGAGGATTGGAGTCTTATTGAGCTTCGCATCACTCATACTATATTCTGTTAATGAGCTAGAATCTTGAGTCCCTTGCGGCTGTCTTGGGCAAACAGTTCGGGCTAACGAAGATGTATGTGGAACCGGTTTTGTGAACGAAACCACTTGGGGATATACGACATTTCGAAAGCTTTCACGGAATTTGACTATTGTCAAGCAAAAATAGCAATCTATATCGTGGGATTTTGGCTCTCTCCAAATTGGTGGCACATCAAAGGCCATATAGCGCCTATGCAACAAAAATATTATAAGACCAAAATATGGTACACATACTCTATATATATTTATATACACACACTTTGAGCCTGCCATCCATTTTGTTAAATTTGTTCTATATGTATTACATAAAACTCTTGGAGTCCACAACTTTTTAACATTTTGAGGGGAATATCCAAAATAAAGGCGTTAAGCTTTTTGCAATGTCATTGAAAATGTCCGCGGAATCGAAAATATGTAGTGCCCAAAATTTATTTGCATCATTTTTGCATTTAATTAGACGTCTTGCACTCATTTTTCTACCTTAATGAATCAAAAAAATTCTTAGACTGGCACAGAATTCATTACATCGTAGCCCTTATGTTGTTTAGTTTATATTGTTTGCCTCTATCAGACGAAAATGAAATGAGATATGGTTAACATTGTTCCACAATGTGCTAGGATGTAAGATTGCTCTGTTTAGGTCTTTGGGGTCGAATGGTTGTGTTTAGTGTTCAAGAATCACGTCATAACTCACTTTGTAGCGGTGTACACTACACTGTGAAACATTTTTCAACAAAAAAAATGTTGATACCAACGAGACCAGACCAACAAAAACTGAAAGGTACTTATGACAGTTAAAAAAACCTGGCTGGGTTTGGTCTGATTGGCTAAGGTTTCTTGTAATGTACTCTTGAAGTTTTCAGGTTTTTGAAAAAATTTTTTGTTGTTCTAGTCCATATCTCAAACTATTTGAAATTTTTCTTTACTATCTGCAGCAATTATATAGCTCTTAACCACGCTTACAAAACGCTTCTTTGGAATAGCTCAAAAAAAAACCGTCTCCATGCTCAACATCACGAAAATGTAACAATATCAAACTTTTCCACAGCTTTCTTTAAGGGCTTTGCTTTTATTTTGAGGAGACGTTGCGAAGAGGAAAGTGACAGAGATGGGATCGAATATCAATTAAGCGGTACAAAACATGAATAAGATTTTATAAACTTAAAGATTCAGCTGGGATGTAAGAACTTGTTCAATTTCCATTTCAATTTATTCAGAAAGAATATTATGAGGAGACTCTATAAAAGAAGCGACACTATAAATTTTATTCTATGAATTCGTAGAAATGTCAACAGAGTGTTTTTTAGGCATAATGCAAATAAAGTAGTTAAATAAGTTTCAGAAAATTAAAATTATGGCAAAAGGAAAAGATTAAATCATTTTAATATAAAAAAAAAGAGCTGAACCTCACCCCACGAGTGTGAAAGTAAGAATGTGGAATTTTTATATGCCAACTGAGAAGTATTGTATGGAGCAAGTTGTCCAGAGCCTGCTTAGATCATTTCGACAAACTTACAGTTAAACGAGAATGCAAAGCTAACTTCGTTTGCCGAAGTTTTAATACACTTGAAAAAGTTCGCTTCAACGGTTAGCGATTTCGACCAAACTTTGCAGATCAGCTTAAAAACTTATAATATAAACAATGACCGAGTTTAAGAGGGCTAATATTAAAAACAAAAAAGTTTTTCTCACTAAAATCTATTTTCCGACCGAACATTTCTATGGTAGCTACAAGAAGTAGTCATCCGATCCGATCGGGTCCGGAATATTAGCAGCGTGCAGTTAAAGGAAGGCTCAGTGCAAAATTTCAGCTCGATTGCTTCAAAACTGAGGTGCGTAGAAACAGACAGACGGACGGACAAAGCTCAAAAGACTCAGCTCGTCATACTGATCAAGAATATATATATATTTATGTGGTCGGAGATGATTCCTTCTAATATAATAATACACTTTTCAAGTGTTTAAAAATGAGAGCGTGAGTTAAATAAAAGTATTTGTTTTCTTTGCTGTTTCAAATTACACCAAGCTTGATGAAAATCGAACTACATATGTATATGTAGTATATGGTAGAAGCTGCCACAGAACAGATAGGTCTGGAAACGTAATTTTTATACCCTTGTAGAGGGTATATTAAAATTGTCTAGATGTTTGTAAAGCATATAAGGAAGCATCTCCGACCACATAAAGTATACATATTCTTGATCAGCATGATGAGCTGAGTTGATATAGTCATGCCCGTCTGTCCGTCTGTCTGTCTGTTTCTATGCTATCTCCTCCGTCAGTTTTAAAGATATCTCAACCAAACTTTGCACAAAGTCTTTTGGTACAAATACGCTGCACATTTGTCGGAACCGGCCGGATCGGAGGACTATAGCATATAGCTGCCATAGAAACGTTCGGTCGGAAAATGGATTTTAGTGAGAAAAAAATTTAAAACAAAAGTATAGGTCACAAAACTCGTCTAAAAAGGGTCAAAAGAGGCACTTTTTGCAACTTTAAGCTTAAAATACTGAAAATCTCGACGTAATGGATAATTTCTGAAAACAGATTCGAGTCCAGCACACAAAATTCATATAGAATCACTACCAACTCTTCAATATGCTTACCTTGTTGCCTAGTGTAGATCTAGTGAGATAATCTTTTTTGTTGTCGCTGAAGGCAGGGATTTCCAACTTGAGAATTACTATGCGATATGCAAGAAATTATATTGGACAGATAGTACATTCAATTCAATATACGTTTTATCTCAGTCGTGGAGCAAACAGCATGTGCGATGGCGTTACGCAAGGGTTGCAGAGTAAGTAAAACGTTGTACATAAAAATTTTGTATGATTCCATGGTCCACTTCGAGTTTGTTGTTAAATTGTTGCCTCAGAATTTGGAATTAGGCATACTGGTCACTGCCTAGCAGCCGCTCACTCGAAAAAGCTAGGTATCACGACAGCGGACAACTACTGGAAATGTAAGGAGCCTGGAGTCGTAGAAACTCTGAAACACCTCATCTGTAGCTGCCCAGCGATCGCTACAAGATTAAAACATCTACACTCCCCAAGTCTCACCTCTCTGGAAGGTCCCGCAAACAACTATTGGCATTTGCCAAACATCAAAGGCCATCTTGGTTTTCTAATGGTACCCAGAAAAACCACACGGCCTCACTAAGGACCGTAAGGTCTATGTGTGGCCCCTACAAAGGGCCAGCCGGAACTACCTACCTATTAAATAGCTTGATCAATTCCTAATTAAAGTGCATCAATAGATTTTCCAAATTCATTCACTCGAAATTACATTTTCACGAGTTTTTGGAAAACGAGCCACTGCCCGCCGTCCGCCGTCTTTCATATTTTGACGCCAGTAGTTTGGATGAGTGTTAGGGTCAATTAGGCTTACAACTACTTCGTGTTCCGTAGCCAGCCGTCAATTTTAGGAACACTGCGATGACGACGCTGCCCTAGTATATACATACAATAATTCTTTGTAAGAATTAATAGGAAAACGCTTGTAAGCTGTAAATTTAGAAACGTTTCTGGATAGTTGATAACGAAAAAGAATACGAAAACCATTAATAAAAAATATACGCTTTGATTGGTTACCGGAACAGATTTGATATATCTTTACCAAAACGAGAATCGTTTACTGCTCTAATGGAAATCACACCGAAAGGGGTGTATTTCCGATTTGTAATGGTTGTAGGACAATTGATGCTTTATTTCCCTGAAGACCGCATCGATTTGGAAGGAAGCCTAAAAAGATCGGGTGGAGATTTAAAAACAGATTTCATTTCACATCAGATTTATTAAACAGTATTATTTCCGTTTGCCCAAATAAAGAAAAAAGTAAAAGTAAAATTAGTAACTAAGATTTTGCAGGGCTTTTTAAGGACTAGTCTTGGTATTTAAGTGCTTTCCAAGCACCGTGAGTTCGGGTAGGTGTGAGTGTTGCGACACAGTATGTTTTCGGGGAATGTTTTAGCTTTACTCCTGCTGTGCCGACGCACGGTTGATAACCAAGTCGTGAATGGCGAAACTTAGAGCCTGTAGACTGGGTGTGTCCATTTCGCGTATCAGGCAATAGGCAGCTGACAATAGATTTGCATTTCGACTTGTGCTACGTCCATAGTCTGCATGGAAAAGCGCCGATTGGGGCTGTACAGCCGGCACAGGCGGCTCAGGCAACATACTGCGACGAATATCGTCCTGATTGATGCGTGGCATCGAGGAAGTACGCTGCACTAGAGGTGAAATAGGCGGTTCCATTTGTGGAGAAGGTGATGGAGGTGGTGCTGGACGTGGTGCTGCTGCTGCAGCTTGGGGCTGCACTGGTGCGCGTGGCGAATGTGTCACACGTCTGGGCGAACGTTTGACCCGTCTGGGCGAATGCTGGACACGGTTTCCTACTGCATGAGGCGACGCTTGATCTTGATCCAACAGGAAGGGCGACTCTGTGTTGCTGTTATTTATGTGACGTCTCTGTCCGTTTCTGGCCAAGATGCTGCCACCACCTATATAGGCCAATCCATCGACATCACGCTCGAGCTCGCGATCTTGTGTTTGTCGTCGTGCCTGGGCCGCCGCCCGCTTGGGATTTGCAGGTGGCTCAATGGGCCGGGCTTGTGTTTCGCTCGCGGGTGCCGCATATAGGTTGTCGAGCAACGCCGCCTCCACCTCCGATGTGGTAATCTCGATACTGTCTAGTTTCATCAATTGTGGTAGTGCTCTAAGCACTTTTGCGCGATAGTCTGCTCCAGCTTCCCTTGCACATGGATTTTCGACTAGCCCTAGCGAGATGAGCTGCGGGCAACCCTTCAAGCACTCCAGCTCGTCAAAGTTGGAGATCTCATTTTTCCGCAGATACAATTCGCGGAGACGCTTGCAGTTCTGCAAACTGTATAGACTGCTTACACGGTTGACGCTTAGTGAAAGAATCTCAAGCTTCGGCATATGCTCGCATAGCGATATATCGTCTATGTCATATCCGCAGACATTCAACTTGACAACAGCAGCCACAGAGCATTTACTTTTATTTTCAACCATTTGTGGGGTGAGTTTAACCATTTTGATGCTGTGGGAATTGGATAAAGCAGAGTTATACGTTGGCTAACAGTAGCAAAACTTACCTCTATTTACGATTGACGTTTTCTTAGTATAGTATTTCTTCGGGTCGCCAGACAGTTGATGTTTGATTATTGTATAGTATATGAATGTGAAAATGTGCAATTATTGTAGAACAAATTGAAGCGTACTAAGTAGAAATATTTCACAGAAGCCGGGTTCGAAGCCCACTAGGAGACACTTTTTAAATTTTAAAAAATGTACCTTCTTTTCTTTGAAGTTTGATACCAAATTGAGTTGGGTTTTTATTTAAAATTAAAATTCGCACTTGAGTTTTGCTGAAGTATTTAAATTTGTTTCGTTGTTAATCCGTTTATATTGTAGAAAGATATAAATTTGTAGCTGATGTGCTTTATGTGAGAGTTGGAAATATACTGACAAAATTTGAGTTAGCCGAACGTACTACAAGTTTTGCCCCAAGAAGTTAAGTTCAGAGCCTACTTTGATAAGATTTTGTACCTGTGCTCAAAATGTACTGAACAAATATAAACTGAAGCGTACTAGGTAGAAATATTGCAGCCAGATCAAGTTTATTTTCAATTTTTCCCACGCCCCCTGCCGTCTGTCTTATGTCTGTTAACGTCTTATCTCCCACAGTTTCGTATTAGACGATTCTTAACTTCTAGAGATATTTAGTATTCAATATTATTTATTTATTTGCTGAAGGAACAATAAAGATCGGATGAGCGATACTGAAGTTATGAGCAAAAAACGGCCAATTAACTACTCCAAACCACTCCACCCGCCACAGCAGCATTCCATTCAACAAAGGCAATCTTAGTGAGAGAGAGTGAGAAACTTAGAGATGAGCGTATAACTGAGCGTATAACAAAAATATTGCACGATTACCGCTTTACTCCTTGGATGTATTATAAAACTTCTGCCTATAGTAGGAAGCAAATGCGAGCGGCGGCATGAAGTGGTACAGAGTATGTTAATAATATACAATAATATTAATAATATACTCTGTACCAATTCAGGCCGCAGGGCTTCACCGTCTTTCTTACTTGTTTTATTTCTCCAGAAATCCTACTCCACATTTAACAACCACATAAACATGGTTGGACTGGATTTTCGGACCCAGTGGAAGGTTTAACTCTGGGAATGGCTGCCAAATGTTCGGTATCGAAAATGCTATAATCTTGTGAAAAAAAACGATTATCAATAATATCTGGATAATAAGCCGATAGCCAAAATACGAAACTAAACATTAATAGCTTCATTTATACAACAAAAACCCCGACTTCTTGGAAGAGGATATCTCTCCCACTAATACAGTAAGGACATTTGGGGACACACACACATACTTACAAGGCTACAATGTCTACTTTGAGTTGTCTTGTAGTGCCGGTTTTTATGTATAGCCGATATGGAATTCACGAGCGGTTATAGCAGCGCTGGCATGAGGAGGCAGCTGCTGACATGCAGTAGATAGGCAAAGACTGCTGGTACAGCTGTACAATTTACCAGCCTCCTTTGTGGTGTGGTGTGTTCCTGTTTTAAAGTTATGTGCAAACATAACATGACCTCGAGCCTGCTAATACTTGCTGGCAAAATACTTTAGAAAAAGTCGATTTGCTTCATTTGGGAACTATCGGACTAATCCAGAAAACTAGTCATTTTGTCAAACTCCATAAAAGATAGGTAGGTAGTTCCGGCTGGCCCTTTGTAGGGGCCACACATAGACCTTACGGTCTTTAGTGAGGCCGGGTGAGGCCGGTTTTTTCTGGGTACCATTAGAAATCCAAGAGGTTGTTTGACGTTTTGGCAAATGCCAATAGTTGTTTGGGAGACTTCCTTGCCGCCTCTTCAAGAGAGGTGAGACTTGGGGAGTGCAGATTTCTTAGTCCCGTCTTAGCGATCGCTGGGCAGCTGCAGATAGATGTGTTTAGTGTTGCTTCTTGGCTTAGTGCGGTTCCGGCTTTTGCAAGACTGTCAGCCATTTCGTTTCCATCAATGCCCCGGTGGCGGGGAATCCAGTAGATTTGCACCTTTCTAGAGATGCTGAGGGAATCTATTGCCTCCCTGCTTGCCAGAACATTTTTGGAGTTAATGGTGTGTCTCTGCATTGCTTTGATTGCCGCTTTGCTGTCAACGTATATGTTTATTTGGTTGTTTAGTGCGTATTTTTCTGCCAATTTCGCTGCTTTCCTTATTGCGAAGACTTCCGCCTGGAATATGGTGCAGTGGTCTGGCAGTTTATAGGAGAGCCTCAATTCAGGTTCTGTGGCCATCTTAGAGCCGTCTGTGAATAGGTTGCCATGCCATACGCCAGTCTTCTGGTCCCAGTAATGCTGATGCACCGTGAAGTTGGTTTTTGGGATCATGTAGTCCGTGCTACTGTTGATCACTCTACCCACCATGCTGTGTCCATAGCTTTGTAGCGTCATGGTGCCTGCCGCACTAAGACGTTGGGCCGTCTTTTGTGCAAGGAGGTGTGCTTGGATGTCCAGGGGGTTGACTCCTAGGATGTGTTCGAGTGCTTCTGTTGGAGTGGACCTCAGCGCCCCCGTTATGCAGACTAATGCCTGCCGCTGGGCCTTTTCCATCAGCTTTAGATATGTGGACTTCTCCGTGCCTTGCCACCATACCAATATGCCATGTAGTAGTATCGGTCGTATTATTGAGATGAAGAGCCAGTGCGTTAGACTTGGTGATAGGCCCCAAGTACGTTGTTCTTTGGCGTTAGCTGTATTCCATTTATCGCTCATCCGATCTTTATTGTTCCTTCAGCAAATAAATAAATAATATTGATTACTAAATATCTCTAGAAGGTAGGTCTCTGTGGGAGATAAGACATTAACAGACATAAGACAGACGGCAGGGGGCGTGGGAAAAATGGAAAATAAACTTGATCTGGCTGCAATATTTCTACCTACCTAAAGTAGGCTCTGAACTTAACTTCTTGGGGCAAAACTTGTAGTTCGTTCGTCTAACACAAATTTTTTCAGTATATTTCCTGATCTCACATAAAGCACATCAACTACAAATTTATATTTTTCTACAATATAAACGGACTAACAACGAAACAAATTTAAATACTTCAGCAAAACTCAAGTGCGAATTTTAATTTTAAATAAAAACCCAACTCAATTTGGTATCAAACTTCAAAGAAAAGAAGGTACATTTTTTTAAATTTAATAAGTGTCTCCTAGTGGGCTTCGAACCCGGCTTCTGTGAAATATTTCTACCTAGTACGGTTCAATTTGTTCTACATATTTCACACATTTCACACATTTCACATTCATATACTATACAATAATCAAACATCAACTGTCTGGCGACCCTAAGAAATACTATACTAAGAAAACGTCAATCGTAAATAGAGGTAAGTTTTGCTACTGTTAGCCAACGTATAACTCTGCTTTATCCAATGCCCACAGCATCAAAATGGTTAAACTCACCCCACAAATGGTTGAAAATAAAAGTAAATGCTCTGTGGCTGCTGTTGTCAAGTTGAATGTCTGCGGATATGACATAGACGATATATCGCTATGTGAACACATGCCGAAGCTGGAGATTCTTTCACTAAGCGTCAACCGTGTAAGCAGTCTATACAGTTTGCAGAACTGCAAGCGTCTCCGCGAATTGTATCTGCGGAAAAATGAGATCTCCAACTTTGACGAGCTGGAGTGCTTGAAGGGTTGCCCGCAGCTCATCTCGCTAGGGCTAGTGGAAAATCCATGTGCAAGGGAAGCTGGGGCAGACTATCGCGCAAAAGTGCTTCGAGCACTACCTTATCTTAAGAAACTAGACAATATCGAGATTACCACATCTGAGGTGGATGCAGCGTTGCGCGACGAGCTATGTATGGTACCTGCGAGCGCTACACAGTCCATTGAGCCACCTGCAAATCCCAAGCGGGCGGCGGCCCAGGCACGACGACAAACACAAGATCGCGAGCTCGAGCGTGATGTCGATGGATTGGCCTATATAGGTGGTGGCAGCATCTTGGCCAGAAACGGACAGAGACGTCACATAAATAACAGCAACACAGAGTCGCCCTTCCTGTTGGATCAAGATCAAGCGTCTCCTCATGCAGGAGGAAACCGTGTCCAGCATTCGCCCAGACGGGTCAAACATTCACCCAGACGTGTGACACATTCGCCACGCGCACCAGTGCAGCCCCAAGCTGCAGCAGCAGTAGTAGCAGCAGAAGCAGCACCACGTCCAGCACCACCTCCATCACCTTCTCCACAAATGGAACCGCCTATTTCAGCTCTAGTGCAGCGTACTTCCTCGATGCCACGCATCAATCAGGACGATATTCGTCGCAGTATGTTGCCTGAGCCGCCTGTGCCGGCTGTGCAGCCCCAATCGGCGCTTTTCCATGCAGACTATGGACGTAGCACAAGTCGAAATGAAAATCTATTGTCAGCTGCCTATTGCCTGATACGCGAAATGGACACACCCAGTCTGCAGGCTCTAAGTTTCGCTATTCATGACTTGGTTATCAACCGTGCGTCGGCACAGCAGGAGTAAAGCTAAAACATTCCCCGAGAACCTACTCTGTTGCAACACCCACACCTACCCGAACTCACGGTGCTTGGAAAGCACTTAAATACCAAGACTAGTCCTTAAAAAGCCCTGCCAAATCTTAGTTTTTAATTTAACTTTTACTTATTCCATTTTTTGGGCAAGCGGAAATAATACTGTTTAATAAATCTGATGTGAAATGAAATCTGTTTTTAAATCTCCACCCGATCTTTTTAGGCTTCCTTCCAAATCGATGCGGTCTTCAGGGAAATAAAGCATCAATTGTCCTACAACCATTACAAATCGGAAATACACCCCTTTCGGTGTGATTTCCATTAGAGCAGTAAACGATTCTCGGTTTTTTAAAGATATATCAAATCTGTTCCGGTAACCAATCAAAGCGTATATTTTTTATTAATGGTTTCCGTATTCTTTTTCGTTATCAACTATCCAGAAACGTTTCTAAATTTACAGCTTACAAGCGTTTTCCTATTAAATCTTACAAAGAATTATTGTATGTATATACGAGGGCAGCGTCGTCATCGCAGTGTTCCTACAATGGACGGCTGGCTACGGAACACGAAGTAGTTGTAAGCCTAATCGACCCTAACACTCATCCAAACTACTGGCGTCAAAATATGAAAGACGGCGCACAATTGCTCCCATCCAATCCAATTTCGAGTGAATGAATTTGGAAAATCTATTGATGCACTTTAATTAGGAATTGATCAAGCTATTTAATAGGTAGGTAGTTCCGGCTGGCCCTTTGTAGGGGCCACAAATAGACCTTACGGTCCTTAGTGAGGGCTTGTGGTTTTTCTGGGTATCATTAGAAAACCAAGATGGCCTTTGATGTTTGGCAAATGCCAATAGTTGTTTGCGGGACCTTCCAGAGAGGTGAGACTTGGGGAGTGTAGATGTTTTAATCTTATAGCGATCGCTGGGCAGCTGCAGATGAGGTGTTTCAGAGTTTCTACGACTCCAGGCTCGTTACATTTCCAGTAGTTGTCCGCTGTCGTGATGCCTAGCTTTTTCGAGTGAGCGGCTGCTAGGCAGTGACCAGTATGCCCAATTCCAAATTCTGAGGCAACAATTTAACAACAAACTCGAAGTGGACCATGGAATCATACAACATTTTTATGTACAACGTTTTACTTACTCTGCAACCCTTGCGTAACGCCATCGCACACGCTGTTTGCTCCACGACTGAGATAAAATGTATATTGAATTGAATGTACTATCTGCCCAATATAATTTCTTGCATATCGCATAGTAATTCTCAAGTTGGAAATCCCTACCTTCAGCGACAACAAAAAAGATTATCTCACTAGAACTACACGAGGCAACAAGGTAAGCAAATGGAAGAGTTGGTAGTGATTCTATATGATTTTCGTGTGCTGAACTCGAATCTGTTGTCAGAAATTATCCATCACGTCGAGATTTTCAGTAATTTAAGCTTAAAGTTGCAAAAAGTGCCTTTTTTGACCCTTTTTAGACGCGTTTTGTGACCTACAATTTTGTTTTAACTTTTTTTGATATTCTTAACTTTATTTTAACTTTAAAAAAATAAAATCGTACCAATATTTCATTTACCATTGCAAATTTCTCGATGTTTTTTTAATTTTCAAAAAACTATATGACGAATAATGATTGATTGCCTGTCTACAGTGCGACATTCTTCCCACCCCTAAAAAAAACACGTAAAGTTAACCTTAGCGGTCAATCGCTACAACGAACAAACATGTTTTAATTGGGAATTTTACATAATTTTATTTTCCACATCATATTTCAACATCTTCTTCCCGTTGTACATTAAATGTCTGTATATCTTTATTTTTGAGTAGGGATATGCCGATCCAGTGCCGATCCATTAATTCCATGGCCAAAGAAAACACGGCACAATAGGACACTAACATCATGATTAGTCCCTGCTTATTTTCCTCATCATTCTTCGAAAGTCCTATATTATTGAATTGAATGTGGAAATTCTTCACAAATCTGTTGCGGCGTGTGTCCAACCAGGGCATCATTAGGCAAAAGTAGAACTTGTTCATAAACTTTACA